>JAAAKQ030283882.1:0-10413 GCA_010016005.3 Zanna intricata | reverse complement strand
ATATATATATATATATATGTAGAATCAACTTCATTCGTTTTTTATTATAAAATAATTTAAAAAAATAAGTATAAACAACGTAAAATTAACAAGAAGATATAATGCAAATATTTTTATAAAAAAAATGAAAAATTCCCACAAAAGGGGGAAACAAAAGTTTGAATTACATTTAAATTTAAGTTTAATGGGAAATTAATTTTGTTATGAAGGTTAATTTTAATAAAATAATTGAGAGTACACGATAACTGTTATAAGAAAAAAAATTCTTGTTTCAACTGATTTGCTAATTACGATAGGTTACAAAAAAAAACATAAGTTAAAAATAAGCATAAATTATAAATAAGAATTAAATATAATAAAAGTAATAACGAATCGTTACTAATAAAAAAAGTTCTGATTTTTTTAAAATAATGCACCTGACTAAGATATTTAATAAAGCCATTTAACTGTGTAGAGAGTAAAGAAAAATAGAGGTATTTTTTTTATCTGTTCTTACATTTTAATTTTAGATAATTCATTCCAGAGATATAATTATTAACGTTTGATTATGTTTTAAAGTTTTATTTTGTTTAATAGTAAGAATATGGGTCAAAAGCGATTGGCTATATGAAAATTTTATGAAAAATGGATATTCATTTTAATTTTTATATTGATAAGAAGTAATACTTATCCTTTTCGTGTTAAATGTGTAACTTTTATTCGTAGGTTAGAATATACTGTATGAAATCAAGGATCATTTTAATGCAGTCTAATTTAGGTTATACTTTTAACCGGTTCATAGAGTTTTAATAAAATATAAAAAAAATAAGAATGAAAGTTAGAAATCAAAACGAACGATTTTAATATTCAAAAAACATTTAACATGTGAAAATTTATTAAACGAATTTGTCACACACCGTTTAAAGAAGCGATTAAATATTTTTTATTAAGAAATATAACATTGAATACTTAATTGTTAAAATAAAACGTAGGGCAGTCTTTGAGTTAAAACAAATTTTTATGCAAAAGAACAATTTTTTTTTGTTCGATCTAAAAGCAATAACGCAACGCCTTTAAAATTGAATTTTTTTACATTATTACATATTTATTAGTAGTATTACTATTACTATAAACAGATGGGGAAAATTTTCAAGATTCACTTTATTATGCTATTAGAAGCACAATTTTCTTAAATAATTTATTTAGGAGTTCCGGTGTTTTCTTTGTTAATTTACTATTTTTTTTTTTTTAAATAATATTTTGTGTTATTGGAGTACAAGGAGTTTAATAATAAAAAACAATTAAAATCACTTATTTCTTCATATTCACTTTTAATGTTAGATAATGAAAATTAATTGGTTATTATTATTATTATTGTGATTTTTATAATTAAATTAATTAATTAAATTTAACGTTTTTTTTAATTATAATTTTCTAAAGTAATTTATAGAAGAGTGTAATATGAGTGAAGATCAAAATTTCAGGAAGTGATTTAGAATACTGAGATAGCAGAATGCTTTCCATAAAAATACGCCGGAAACCCTTTGTTTTTCCGACTTATATGTTTATTTTTTATTATTTATTTTTTAAATAAATTCATATTTAAAGAACAGATCAAAATATTCGAACAAAATTACGTACGCATGCTTTTTTAATATGAGATTTGCTTATCGACAATAAATAAATTTTTTTTTCAAAATTTAAAAAAAGCGACAGTTTCAATTTTGAATGATTAATATTTAGGTAACTATCGATTTAATCAAATTATTTTTCATTAAATGTACTTTGTTTATTAACATTTGCTTGATTAACCGTTTCAAACTTTCATTTATGGATGGAAATCATTACAGTGGATCGTAGCTTAATTTTAAAACGGGGATAAAATAAATCAGAATATGAAAAATTTTTTTTTTTGCGTTTACTATAAAAATATTTTATTTATGTTTAGATCATAAACATGTATTGATGTTATAAAAATACAGTTTTTATTTTTAGATCCAGAGATATGTTTAATTAACGGAAAAAAGAAATTATAACCTCATACTATAAAATATATTTAAGAAATAAATAACAACTAATTAGATTTATTTTTTTAAGAATTTTTTGTTTCATTATTTTTACAAAATGCCTAAAGCTTCAGCCGGTTACAATAAGTATTTTGAATTCATTTGAAAGTTTCTCCAGCACATTGAACACTTATAATATTCTTTCCAAATTCTTTTGTACATTTTTCTAAATCTGGTATTTATGTCTCTCAAAAAAATCCTCAAAAAAAAAAGAAGATAAAAATATATAAGATAAAAAAAAAGATAAAAATATAAATATATATATATTTAATAAATATATATATAGAGCAGTAATAAATGTTTATTTTTAAAGAAAATTTTCTTTTATACGGCAAAGAAAACATAAAAATGGCTGAAAAATTATTGCGATTTTATTCCTGTTTTGGAATTTTAGCTTAACACGATACAATGATTCCCGCCGTGACTCGGTCGTGCTTGAAGTCGTATTTAGATGAATGAAATGTTTTGACAAACAATTAAAATGGTTTAGGTTCTATATGATAGCTGGCCTCCGTGGCGCGATTGGCTTTTCATCTGGAGATCCCGAGTTCGAATCCCAGTCAGATATGGCAATTTCACACTCGCTACAAATCATTTATCTCATTCTCTAAAGCAATACCTAACGGTGTTTCGGAAGGTAAAAAAAGTTTCTAGCTGATAAAATATGATTTGATTAAATAATAGTAAACAGAAATTGAAATGCCTACCGTTTTTCAACTTTAAAAACATAAAGAAAAAATAAGTCATTTACTTCATAGAAAATACAAAATTAAATATGTAGAGTAGTTATAGTGTACAAAAAGTACAGAAATACAAAGTGTAGTAGCATTTTAGTAGAATATTTCAATCGTTTAGAAAAAATTAATTTCCATCATGGAAAAACATAAAAAAGGAGGCGGTCTGAAAAGGAAGCGTTTTTAATCTTATATTTGTTCTATTTTAATTTCTCAAATTACGGAATTATACTGTTTATATATGTTAAGGTATATCACCTTTAATGCAATGAAGTAATTATTAACTTTATCTGATTGTTATCTCAATAGATTTTAAATTTTTTACTTGTTGGAATAGACATCAAAATTAATTTCCGCATTAAGAACATTTAAAATACATTTTTCATTAATAGTTTTCATTAAAAAAACTTAGCGAGTTGTTATAGATTAATTTAATTATAACGTGCGGCCATGTAATGTTTCACCGTCGGCAATTAATTTGTGCGTACCGAAATTAACAGTGCGAGTTAAAAGTGACAGAGAGTGATTTGTGTGTTGCTTTTGGTCAATATGTCTTTGTAACGTGCCGTCACGACGCTATGGGCGCGTCGTTTTGTATAATAGTGTCGATGCTGATTTTGCCTCTTGCTCTAACCGGAGCGGCAACTTCGACATCTGTCGTCTCTGGAAGTTGGATGTCAGTATAAATTAATATATATATTTTTCTTTCATTTCATTTTTATTAGTGTATTATCATTATTACATTAAAGAAGTGTAACAATGTACATACAGATTCAGAATTTACTATTAAAATAAACACAGGTAAGAAAATTTGTAAGGTAATAAATAATTTTTACTGAAATTATGTCGCCAAACTAGTGTTATTGAAACTAATATTAAAAGAAGTGACAGTTTTTGTTTCAATTTTCCAAGTACTAACAGTAACTCTTCGATTTGGTTTCAGGTAGATTTCATAAGAAAGCTACCACCTACCGTAATAAGTACCATGAGTCGACTTCCGGAAAATTTCGACATATATTCGCGTTTCATATCCCCCAGACCCTAAAAACCACCCTCAGTTCAAAAGTTTATATAAAGTTTTATATATTTTCACTTTCGAAAAAGCCCTCCCATTTCCACCACCATGGTCCTATCTTTCCCATTAACGAACTCGTTCGAGATTTTGGGTTGTTATATTTTATGTATCAATTTGAAAGTGATTGACGCAAAATTACGGTAGTTATCGTATCCACAAGAAAACGAAATATATATATATATAATTTTGAATTGGAGGTGGTTTTGGGGAATATGGAACGCGAAGATATGTCGAAATTTTCCAGAAGTCGACTCATGGTATCCATTACAATACGTAGCTTTCTTATGAAAAATACCGAAAATAACATTACGGTTTTGGTGTTTGGAAAAAATATTTTTTTCTTTAAATTTAATTTATGAAATGAATTTGGGTAATACATTTTGAAAAGTGAAAGTAAAATTCGAAACAACGTTTTTTGGAAGTTTTCTACTTTCAGTCCGGGGGGGGGACAGAGATTTCGCTCTCCTTCTGGCAAAAATTTTGACTTTTGACGTATTTTTACATCATATTGTTTTTTAAAAATGTTCAAAATCTGCAAAAAAATGTCTAAAAACCATATTACTTAATCCTAATACTTAATTAATCCTAATAGTTCCTATTTTAAATTAATCTTTATTAAATAATTAATTAAAGACAGAGATTATCTTTATATAATGCAAACCAATTTATTTACATTTAGTCAACTTAAGTTTTAAATCATGCAAATTTTAAAACTTGCATTTATCAGTTAGAATTTTACAGAATATAATTAAAAATGATCTTTCTTTATAAAACTAAAACTTTATTTGAAAATTTTAAATAGATTTTTTATCATTTGATAGGTCCTGAATTCGATTATCGGGTCGGATTATGCAGATTTTGATGTATAAATTATATAGGTATTTAATTACATTATGTTAAATCATTACACACATTTTTTGAACCTAATGATATTTTTCTCAACCTCTGTTTATCTACCCCTTGAAAATGAATAAATAATTAAATAACTATAAATTTGTTTAATAATAATAATTTAATATAATAATTAGTATTATAATTGTTTAATATATTAATAATTTAACTATAAATTAGTCTTAAGTAAAATACATAGGGGTAATCGATATATGATTAATATAATAAAATATATATATATATTTATATAAAATATATTTTATATAATATATAAAATAATTGAAATTAGTTTAATATTGGATTATAAATTTATAATAGATTGACGTAAAATATTTTCGAGTTGTATTTTATTTTTCTTAAATTTTACGTTATGCATTACATAATATTACGTTCAATATCCGGCTTATCTAAGTAATACTAATCTGCAAGACTAGCGGCTCCAGAATACAAATTAATATACTCAATTCTACACGTAAGCGATCCCTTGATCAAAGTTATTCTAAATGTCTCCTAATAGAACTGTATAAAATTTCATATATCTTTGTTTTTCTTAATTTAAAATTTTTACTAAACAGAATTTCGAGCAAACAGATTACAAAAAAATCATTTTCCCTAATCAGGGGCTAAACAAAGACTCGTTTGAATTATCGAAAATTGTTTCGATCAAATTTATTGCAAATTTGAATTTTTACTTTTTTTTAACCGTGTTGTGATTGTTTTTTTTTAAATCACTTTGACCGGTTAAGTTAAAAGAAATATATAACCGACTGAAAAATAAGTAAGAAATAATATCTTTTCATCTTTAAATTTTTTTGAAACCGATTTCAAAAAGTCGAAATTTATGTAGTTTTAATATATATGATTTTCTAGATATTTGGATAGTTCTCCAAGGCGGTTTTATTATATATTTTTTATTAATGTACTGTTATTTGGGCTTAAAATGTGGCTATATCAATAACAATTAATGTCTTTATGAAAAAGAGCGTTTAAAAAACAAATTAAAAAGCGAGAAACTCTAATATAAATAAAAGTAAGAAAAGCAATAAAGAGAAATAATCTAAAGAGTACTACCGAGCGAAAGCTAAGGCTCTTTAGAGTGCGGATACTTGATATAATATATTTATTTTATCCTAATTTTTCAGATTAATTTCTTTAAATTTTAGCATGAAAATATTTCGGAATGAATGCTTATGATTTATCATTACGTTATACAAAGTAACTTTAAATCGTCTACACGGATATAAAAATTTTCCGATAAAAAAATATTCCCAACATTATACGTTAAAAACCTGTAACAAGACCACTAAAATTTCATATAAAATATTATTATCTAAATCTGTCTGATTTGCGACAGGTTTGAACATAAATAAAAAATTTATAAAAAAGGGAACAATCTGACACATAATAGTGGGTAAAAACATGGGTAATGTTTATCTTCTAACTGTTCGTACAGTGTACGAGGACTGATACTGACAATGTCTTTGAAGTAAATCTACAACAAACGGTTAAGTAAGATCAGGGAATCTTAATGGCCATAGCCGTGTAAAAATGATTTTCTCACAAGAAAACATGTGCGACTGAAAACGTAATTTTATTGATGCCCTCCTCATCGTATCTAAAAGAAGAATACGTATATTTTTACTTGCTTGTACGAAGTAAAAGGAAGTATTGTAATCACGAAAGATTTCGATTTTCAGATTCAACGGAAATATCCATTTTGATCATCCCTGAATCTACTTTGATTAGTTTCGACATTCCATATGTACGAATGTACGTATCTCGCATAAGTCAATACCCATTTAGCGGTAGGATGTTGATAGTTTGGATTTAACACTTTTATAACAACTAGTTGTGCTCCTCTCCTTTTATTGTAATCGACTGAGCCAAAGTTGTCTAAAACACCCAAAATCAAAAAAAAAAAAAAATTGAATTTTGGATCTTTTCTTAACTGCAGTAATAAGTCCTCATTGACAACTTATGATATATCATAAGTTATACTTATCTGGCCTCAAACGAATTGATGCTTTAGGATCACTATCGTGCGCAGTCCCCACTACACATGAAACCAACATTCCTGACGATTGAGTACAATGCCTAGTTAAAGGAATTGTACCCATTTCAACACCATCAGAAATAGTCATACTCCCATTCGAATCATCCTGATGAGTTGTGGGAGGAGTTATAGTCATCCCGCTCTCTTGATTATAGATGTTAACAGAATTAACATTAGAACCTGATAAACACCCCGCCGTCCCAATGAAAGTCTGTTCCACTGCAATAACGGTGATATTTTGAGCTTTAATATTATTGACGATGAAATTTTTAACATCGTCGTGCCTTTTAATATATTTATTTGTGTGAGAGAAGCGCATGTTCTTATAACATGACCTAGAGTTTCCTAAAGTTTATATTCCTCATATAATAGTCACAATTTATCTCTTTGATATACATCTCTCATTTGATCGATTAATCTCTACTATTTACGCAATTTACTGTATTAATCGTTAAGTCAAATAATTATTAAGAACTTTTAAATTTATAGATTTTGAATTTTACTAGCCTTCAAAAAACGTAAGAAGTTCCGAAGATAAGGTTATTACTTCAAAACTAATCTTGAAAAAATTAAAGGAATCTGATTAAATGCACCTTAAAGTTTTTACTTCCTTATATGAAGGAAAGAAAACATTGCTATCGCGAAACGTTTCGGTTTTCAGTTTCAACTGAAATATCCATTTTGACCATCCCTGAATCCATTGACGTCTGTATGTACGTATTTACGTATCTCGTATAACTCAAAAATGATTAGCCAAAGGACGTTGAAATTTTTCGATTTAGGTCTGTTGTAACTTCTAGTTGTGTACCTCCCCTCTTGATTGCAATTGACTGGACAAAAAGTATCCACAACAGCCTAAAATCCCAAAAAATTTGAAGTTTGGATTTTTTCTTAACTGCAACAATAACCACTCGTTCGGAGCTTTTCAGAGATATATCATAAATGATAATTATTTATATTAGTTCCAGAGTTACAGCCAAATAAAAGTTTAATTAATTAAATATTTGGATCTTACAAAGGAAGGCACATCAGTTCGGATCATACTTCATCTCCTTTGTTAATTTTTTAATTTAAATATATTGATTTATTAATAACCCGTGATTCAATAATAACAATTTTAAAAAAAATTACAAAAAAATCAGAAGTTGTTAGTGAAATAGATGGTGTTTTAAAAATGTGTATATGTAATTTAATAGGCATTATTAAATTTATGTACGAGTATATGTAATAGATTCGGTGAAACATCTGATTATTTATTATTAATTGAAAATTGTAATTTGGAATCGTATTATTTTTTTAATTTTCGTACAATGAAGTCATGTAGTGTCCACATCAGAGTTTTTAAATAATAACCGAATATTACATTAATTTGAATTAAAATTATTAATAATTAACTAATTTTTGTGTAAAAGGATATACATTTTATTTCACTACTATAAAATTTTATCAAAAATATTTCTCTTAAAAATATTTGTATTGCAGACTGTGTGGTTTCTTACTTTAACCTGCTCTCGCCTGATCATCTGTACAGCGAAGATAGCTTATATTAAATAATTGCACGTAAATCAATTTTACTGTAAAAGTATGTGTTATATTATCTAAATTTATATAATCGTGCGTTTACGATTATTTACAGACTCTTCATTATGTTCATTGGAGAGAATAATCTTAAATCATTCAAAATTTAATTTCCTTGTCAGAATCATTATTTAACTGATATTATTTACTATGATTCTTAGAATATTAATTTCTAAATATAAAATAAAAATAATTAACGTACTGTAATATTGCTGTCTTACTCTTATGTTATTTAAAATGGTAACGACCGCCAAACGATTTATAACTAGTCACCATTCTAACAAATTATGTCATAAAATTAAAGAGAAAAATAAATAATTTTATTTGATCATAATTTTTATTATTTTGCTTTTCAGAGTGTACCACAAAGTTCTCCAGCAACGTTCATAACCCATGCTACTCGTGAAAATAATGGAAAAGTTTATTTATACAAGCATATATCCTAAAATTCTTCGTTTGCGAGTTACCGCTAGTGAAAACTTTCCCTCCGATTTTAGCTACCCAGGTAAAATGAGGTCGTACTGAAATTTTTAGGACGTTAATTAAGGGATAAAATTATTGGTTTCTTATGCATTTTCACTTGAGAAAATTGAATAAAATTGGTCCCAGAACAGTATATGCTGTAGCTTTTGAGAAATCTAGAATGAAAATCAATAAATTTGGGTACAAAATCCTGTTTTTATTGGTGAAGTACAGTAACTTCGTAAATAGGTATTAAACACATAAAACTTTTAAACAAATCTTCTAAATTTTAATTTTGAACAAAATTGTTCAAGAATTTTCACACACGAATTTTCTTTCTCTGCCTAATTTTCTTTCTCCTTTTTTAGACTCGCGGGGAGTACTTCAATATTGAGACATAAAAAAAAACCTGGTTCTCAAAATTTTAACCAGCATAATAAGGTTCATCTAAGTTGGTTTTACTGCATGATGCTTTATTTATTATGATAATTCAACATGTATGTTTTATAATCACCTTTAAATGACATCATTCCAATTTGGTTATTTTGGACCATTTATGACTCATTTTCAAGAAATAGCTATTACAGTCAGAAAAGGTTGTTTTCGAAAATTAATTTGAAAAAAAAAACCGATATTTTCTGTTTTGTGCAAGGTGTAGTTGAGTAAAAGATGTAGTTTTTCGAATCAGATAATTTTATTTGTTTGACGCTATTCTCCATTTCTTTCTAGGCTTTGAATCTCAATATATTTACATTCTACTTCCTGAGTTATCTACTTATGAATCGCAATCTTTGTTTGTCTATGCAGAATTTATCATCTACACAAGACTCTAATAACAAATTCAATAAATCTGGATATCTTAATCAACCTAGTTTGTCTGTTTCGGAAATTTTTGCTACAACTCTCTTTCCTCCTCTAATCGTCTAAAGACATCTTTATCAGCTACTTTATCAAACCCCTCCCCAGTTTTTAAATTTTTCTGATATATAAATTTTGTCTGTATTTTCTTATTTTCTACTTTTCCTAACGTCTATATTTCGTTATCCTAAGAAACTACATTCCATATTAATATTTTTATGAATAACTTTCTAATCATTACACCCATGTATTTGTATGTGAGTGTAATTTCTTTTTATGTAAGTTCTCCTTATTTGTGCGCGTTAACCTTTAATGACTGATTTAGTTCGTCCATCCTTTATAATTTTATTACATACGTAATAGAATTCTGCGAATTTTTCATATATTATGTTCCTCCTATCTTATTTTTTGGTTGATGATTTAATTCACCACACAAATTAATTCAAAGCTTGCGCGTGGAAATATGAAAACTGATATTTTGTAGCATATGAAAAATGGCATAACTGACCCCGGGATTCAAACTTGAGATCTCAGGATTACTTAAAGGCCGAGATTCTACCATTCAATCACGGAGAATTCCTTATTATCCATTCTATTGTCACATTTACCTCCTATTTACAGAATTTTACTCATATATATCGGTAGCGTCTCGGCTTTTCATCCGGAGGTCCCGGGTTCGAATCCCGATCAGGCATGGCATTTTTCACACACGCTACA
>JAAAKQ030283871.1:0-10414 GCA_010016005.3 Zanna intricata | reverse complement strand
TCACCAGGCTGGAGATGTTGCACTTTCTGAATATGAAAAGGATGCAATCCATTATTATTTAATGTCCTCCATACTCTGCTTTGTGAAATATTGAGCCATGTTGCAATTAATTGTGTGCTCGTTGCTGGACTACGTTGAACCTTCATCAGCATGATTTGCTTGTCGTTTAAATGAAATATGAGCGCTGGGAAGTGTACCATTCTCATGAAGATTATTAAAAATTCTAATAAATACTTTACGATTTGGTACAACACAACCAGGATACCTATGTCAATATTCTGTAACTGTGGCTGCAGCACTTCCACTGCAAAATCCTAGATGAAAATCATGTCGGCATATTCAGCATTAGTGAAGATACGCTGCATTTTTCAAAATAAAACTAAACACAATTTCACTTTTTTTAACAGACTTGATTTTCATGCACTGTAAAATGAATATAAAATTACACTTCTTAACAGTGTTCTGAAATTTTTACAATAAGAATTCGACGTAATACTGCAAACACAATTGATCAGCGAAAGGTTATTTAACACATTACCACAATTAACTGACAACAATGAGTAGTATTTAAACAAACTGATGAAAAAAATCAGTGTTGCCAACTTGTTTTCCATAGGTTCAAAATTACTGTACCTACTAGACACATCTGTTTTCTTTTTTTGTAACATTTTCTTTTAAGTTTTCGCCGGTATTGTTGTTAATAAGAGTCGACATGTTTAAAACTTTATCTGTTTTCTGTTGACATTATTTACATCAATCTTCTTATACAAATTCTCGATAATGTCTGTTTAAAAAATGTATGATTTATTGCCAATTTAACAACATTATTATACATCAAACGTAAAAAAATGTGTTTTTTGACCCTATTTTTGGCGTTTTACTTGGGATATCTTAGAAACTAAGAGATATAGTTCTGCTTCTGGAACCTATTTTTTCGATTTCCCAGCTCAAAAACCATAAGAAACAATTGAATTTGCCCCTTAATTGACCTTACCAGAATTTCAGAAAGCCTTAATTTACCCGGAGGAACTGAAACTCGAGCGAAATCTTTCACCATGTATAACTCGCTCACGAAGCGTTTTCGGATCTATGTTGATATGTACTTTTTTCTTATTTTTAGTCTCTAGAATGAGTTGTCAAGGTATTGCCCTATTCCTGAATCACCCTATATAACTTTGATAATCTGACATAAATGCATAACTTGTTTAATAGCAAAACAAGAAAAAAAAAAAGGAAAACACTTGTACAATGCTACAAAAATGTTTAAATAGCTTAACTAACAACTCGAAATTATTAGACATAAATAACAACATAATTAAATCTAAACTGCAAAGATAATAATTAAGTAAATACAGTACAGGAAATGATTTCTTTTCTATTTATCACTAATTTTTTTCATCTACAGCGATTTTCATCCATAAAGAAGTTATGTCCCAGCCAGCATTACAATAGCAAGTGTAAAGTGTCAGTATTAAATGATGGGATCAGGCAATTAATAAGAAATATGTGGAAACTAATCACGAAAATCAAGTACTATAAATTTGTGATAGAATTTGAATCTTAAAGGTACCTGTTATATGAGATGTGATAAAAAAAAAATGAATTTTAGTTTCTCTCAAAAATTTTTTATTCATTCATCAATATTAATTTTGTCATCTTCAAATTACTACTTTTCATACATAATACATTTGTGGCCTGTGTTTTTTTTTCAATTTTCGAAACACCTCTGAAACACAATTTCAGGTATGGCATTTAGCTTCTTTAGCATTTTGTTCTTTATCTTTCAATATTGGTAAAACATTGTGTTTCATGGTTCTTTTCAGCTTGTGGAATACGTCACAAAGGACCATGTCTGGCGAATACAGGGGCTGAGGTATCGTAACAGTGTTACTTTTGGCCAAAAATTATGAACAAGCAGTAAAGTGTGAGCAGGTGCCTGATCGTGGTGTAATTGCCGTGAATTGTTTAATAAAAATCTGGATATTTTCTTTGAATTTCTTCATGTAAATGGTGTAGAACTTCCAGGTTGTAATCCTTACTGACTTTGCGATAGTGATTCAGTGAATGTCCACAATGATTTTCTTCCCTTTCTCAACATCATCATTGGATGTTGACCCCCACTCCAATAAAACTGTTCTAGCTAGAAAAGCTACGCTGCACATTAATAAAGTATTACATTTAATAGGTTTACATAATGATGAAATAAAATCATGGAAGAACAAAGTGATGTAAAAAAAAAATGTTAACTTGATGGCCAATCTGATTATTAAAACAATCATAAGTATACATATGATGAACAGAATATTAAAAATAAACAAATTTTTCCCTACTACTGTCTCATGTAATTGCTTCAATATATAGTGAAAATAGGAAAAATTAATTTTATGTTATTAACTTATCTACAGATGATTGTTTAAAAATCAAAATAATTATCTAGTTTTAGTTATAAGCAATTATTTTTGTTTGTAAACATTTGTTTTTCTTTTTTTCAGTAACTATTCACACCACATATGTTTGTTTCTGAATATGCCTCAAAATTATATACATGAAAAATATTTTCAGGAAAGTTTTCAAAATAAACAAGAATTATTCAAGAAAATCAAAAGAAACAAGTGTATAACACTTGTTTCTTTTGTTATAAACTAATTTATACACAACAAAATAATTATGTACAATTTGAATTTACTTAACTAACAAAAAGAGCTCTAGGCTGCAAGACATAACTAGTGTCTTGAAATTTTATCTCTACATACCATTCAACATGTATATGTTAACTGTACTGTTCACTAGATAAAAGACATTACAAGACAGAGCAACTAAGGAATTTTAAAAGTAAAAAAGATTTTATTTTATGTAAAATATCTTTTTCTCGATCATTTATCAGAGAAACTAGTTACACTGCTTTTTATTACCGTAGCTTGAACTGGTTCATACAAATAGTAGTAAATATAATACCATAATTTCATTAATTCTTATAAAGAAAGAATCCCTCAATGAGCAGTGTGGACGTGTTCATCAGGCATAAATATCAAAACTTCCCATGAAACATTTGTTTATCCATAAAAAAACAAATTAAAAGAAATTTTGTTAACCTTTGAAAAACTGTTAATAGGCCAGCAATTTTAGAATGAACATGATAATATTAACAGAATTCCATAAGGATTAACAGTACTAGCTTTATTTTAGATCATTACTATAGTTATGACTCCCTCCATTTTTCCAAAATTTTCATTTTCTGGGCTCAATTAAACTCAAATCATCTTAAGTTTTCTCATTAAATACAGCACATTTGTTTTTTTTAAGCTCCCTAAAATGTTCGTGCTGTAATTCAAATACACCTCCCAATTAAAAAAAAGAAAAAAACCACAATGTATATACACTTATTTACATGAATTAATGTTATTACTACCTTTACATTTTCATAAGCAGAACCAACTTTTTCTTCAAAAGAACGGAATGAATCAGAATTTTTCAACTGGCCAAGTTTTGTAGTAAGTCCAGAACCAATACCGCCTAAAAGAGATGTAGTTTTCTCTGCTGTTGTCTTGATAACAGACTCAGTCTTCTGATAACTAAAGAGAAAAAAATAAAAGAACTGAAGTTTTTTCAAAAGTAAAAAAGTAAAATAAATATTAATCCTTTCTTGATAGCTAAAACTTCATGAATGTATTAATTAAAGATATCTATTGTCTATAGATTTTACATAATTTTTTATCAGTGCATACAAATGCAAAATGCTAAAAGAGTAGTAAGTAATAAAATTCTTGAACAAATGAATTTAACACAACTTTTTAGTCAGATTAAACAAAGTGGATTTCATATACCAGATGTACCTATAAATATTTAGTATATCAATGTTTAAATTAAAACGAGTGTTTCAGTTAACCATCAAACTAATCACTTATAAATATCATTAATATGATGGGGGTAAACAGCATCTGGATAGAATTGGGAAAGAGGGCTAAAAAAAAATAATGCAACCATGTAAAAAAATGTAGCAAATGCCAGCAACATAATCAAGTACAAGGAATATTGGCCTAAAAGGGTTGTTTGATTATTAAAAAAAAAATTAAATGTGAGAAAAGGTTTTTACTTACAGTTTTAGATATCCATTTTACTTTTTGTACTGCTGCACCAGTTTCTTTAAAACTCACTGCATAGAAGTTTGCCATCTGGGAATTTAACCAGTTGTACGGCAGTCTTGAGTTCCTTATCGTTTTCAAACCATTGTCCTCAAAGTCACTTTTTAAATGCAAGAAGAGTAAGTAGCCACTAGGTGCAAGGTCGAGACTATGTGGAGGGTGGTCAAAAAGTTCTTAATGAAAATCTTGAATCTTCTTCTTGGTTAAGGCAGCAGTGTGATGACGCGCATTGTTGTGAAGCAGGATTACGTCGGACAACAGTTACCCACGTCGTTAATTTTGGATCACACATCTCAGTTTGGTGAGCATTTTGCAGTACACATCAGCTGTAATTGTTGATCTAAATTACATGAAATCAACAAAAATGATGCCCTTTTCATTCAAAAAAATGTTAATCAACATTTTTCAACTCAAGTACATAGAATGCTTAAAAGTTTTTGGTTCTGAGGAACTTGAATGGCACCACTGTCATTTTGTTAAATTACTAGCTGTTGTACTTTCAGAAGAACTATCTTACAAGGATCATTAAACAGTTAAAATAAAAACATTTATAGTGAAGGAAATATTTAATGCTGGCAATTGAAATATTTACGTAGATATAACCTCTATAGTCTGAGATACAATTGCATGTTCGCTCGAAGAAAGTACTTTTGAAGAACAGAGTTCTGTGGTCCTATTTTTACTTTTGGAAAGTGTACAATGATCAGAAATATTTTCTTGAATAAACAAACAATATGGCAGTAGTTACATGAACTGTGTGAGTTTTTACCCATGGTTGGAAAAGTTTAAAAGTGGCCACAAAAGCAAGACTACAAGCACTGATCTGGGTAACAGTGTCAACCTCAGTGTTAGACTCTCATATTGATTCACTTATCCAAGAAGATCGACACCTTACAGTTGAACAAATTGCTAAGAATATTGAGCAATTGTCAGCATAACTCATTCCATCATTCAAAACAAACTGAACTACCATAAGACTTGTGCAAGGTGGGTTCCCAGAGAGCTTACCATTCATCACAAAGCTGAGAGATTTCATGTTTGCATCTCATAAATCATTTCAATAACAAGGCATTTTTGGACAGGATTTTAACTTGTGATAAAACTAGGATACATCATTATGAGCCGAAGTCCAAGTGTCAAAGCATGCAGTGGAAACATCCTGAATTGCCTGTCTGTAAGAAATTCAAAATGCAACAATCGGCTGGTAAGGTCTTGTTAACCATCTTTTGGAGTGTCCACGGTTTGATTTTCTGTGATTATTTTCAAGAGCAATGCACTATTAACAGCCTATATATTCAGCTATGATTGAGGGCAAAGTCAAGTCCTCATTGAAGAGGAAATGTCTGGAATGGCGTGTTGTAAAAGAGGTGTAAGAAATTTTAATAGTTCAAATTTCAGAATATCATACTAATTTTCATTACACTACTAAATATTCAATGTAAGAAAAAATATGCAGCAAACAAAAAAGTCTTAACATTGTTACATAGACAATGTTATTAAAAAAGTCTTCTACTAAAGACATCAGCAAAACCTTCAGTAGGACTACTATATAATGGCAAGTGGCTCATGTGTCATGGTATTTTTACATCATTTCAGAAAAATTCATTCTACTTTTTTTCTTTTTTAGAAAGAATATGAATGAAATCAAACAGCAGTTTATAATTAATGTTTGTATGTTATTTTTATTACATCGTATCTCTTTTTACATGATTGAATTTATTTATAATGGATTCAATTTAGAGCTGCATGGTTTATCTTGTCTTCTGGTATCTATGAATATCATTAAGAATATCTTTTTAAAAAATATATTTTCATTTAAGAAAATAATCTTCTCTTCAATGATCAACTATTACTCACATTTAACCATGAAATTATTTTATTCATTTGAAATCTAGAGATAATTTGAAGCGACACAGCGGCAATTTAGGGAAACTTTATGAATGATTTTGTCCATGGACTTAACTCTGCCAATCTCTCTACTCTCTTTTTCTGATTTTCCTCCGCAATCACCATAAAGTATTACTTCAGAGGATGATATGTATGAATATGAATGAAATGTAGTCTTCTAGTCTCAGGTTGACCACTTCTGAGAAGTATGGTTAATTGAAACCCAACTACCAATGAAAACCAGTATTCAGGATCAAGTATTCAAATCTATTAAAAAGTGACTATCTCAATGAACCCTCAATGGTATTGGAAATTTTTTTTTTTATTTTCAACTCAGAAATTGGATATCAGCCTATTCCGGTTTCAGGGACACTTCTATCTTTTTCGCAGTCAACCTGAACATTTTCTTTCCTTTGCAAAATTCCGAATGTAAATTCATATATAATGAAAGATCATATACATAAAAACTTTAAAATTTGCTCTGTCAATCTTACCTTTCAATTATGCAACAATTTAACATTTGTTATAAAAGAGTAAAAATAAGTTTTCAAACACAGATATATATCAAAATTTAGATTTTGTAAAGTAATTAAATAAAAAAAAAAAAATTCTTTAGTTAAACAAAAGTTGTTCTGAATATTGATAATCAGCATTAGTGGTTGCAAACGCACATAGTCAAACAATTTCTACTGTTAGGCATGTTATTACAGAACATAACAAACACTTAAATACTAGATTAGTTTAAGAAGTTAAAAAAGATATATGTAATAATATTACCTGCTAATTACCATATTTCATTGTATAATGGTCACACCTTTCTTCTGAAGTCAAAAAATGGTATTAAAAATTTCTCTTAATAAAAAGGATGTAATTTTAATTCAGATGCATTATCCTTAAGGGTTTTTTAAAAATGGTAGAACAAAATGAAAATTAGCAATAACAGTTTTCAGTCTACTAGGTATGAATACTGCTGAGAGAGTGGTTTCTCAAAATCTCTAAGTTAAAGTGACACATAGAGGTCACAGACACCTTTTTTCATATCAATATCTTAGTTTCACTGTCTGTGAATCTTCTATTTTTTCAATCTATTATAAGGTTTTTAAAAATATTGCAATTCAAGTCCTATCAATGAATGGTTCTACACTAGAAGTGATGCCATTTACTGAGCAATATGGTAAAAAAGGCAGTGAATTAAATGTTTTCTATTAGTGAGAGGATGGCTAAAAATTAAATAACAATATTTCTAGACATGATTTCAGAGAAACTAATCTGGCAAATTTACTGAGATTGAAGTGGATGTTTTGAATGATACAGAAGAATTAAAATCAATTTCTATACAGTATGTATATAATTTAATGTAAAAAGTTTACGATGGCGCAAAAAAGTTTTTTCCGAACATCTTATGGTTGGGTGCTTACTGTTCAGCTGTATCACCAAGGAAAATAATGTTGATAAAAAGAGGTAACAGAATTACTTGAAAAGCAGATTCAAAACTTATCATTGAGAAGACTTCAATTTGCCCAAAACTCAAAGCAGATTATACAAAATAAGTAATATGTCATTATATTATTTTACACAAACCACATAAAAGATAATACTTATCTTTTATTTTAATACTTAAATCTTTGGATGTTTCAACATTTTTGCACAATACAATCTTTACCATCCCAGAAAAGGGGATTACTAACGGCCATTACTAACTGTAATGGCCGACGGAAATAAATTACAATATATAATTTCAAATAAAAGAAAATGTAACAGTCTTAATATGGCTAAAAAAATTCTTTTTTGAACATACTTTCAAAGAAAAGAATGGATTCTGAACACAATCATCTGGGTTAATCAGATGAATGCCGGAATACTCTGGAATACAAGAATAGGAGTGTTGCTAGAATGTCTGGTGCTTTGTTATTTAAGAACAGTTTCCAATATCCTATCATTAAAGAAATAAATAATTTTTATAAAAAAAAGAAGATCCCTAGTGGACTTACACCCATTCTACAGCTGCTATACATACATTTAAACAAACTTTAAAAGACAATTTATGTGCATCATCTTTATACAGAATGGATGGGAAATTGTAACCTCAACTGCAGCTGAAAGGTAAAATTAACTGCCAACAGAATCCTTGTGTACGAAGAAAGAATTGAGAGAATATGAACTAAAAAAAAAGCAATTCCAGTGTTAGTGAGGATGGTGAAGAGTCTGGATCAAAATTAGACAACATCAGCATAGATACGAGAGCATTTTTTAAAAAAATTGCTTGATCCTGTTTCATTATATTAAATAAAAAGGATACTTTCTTTTATTTAAACAAGCTGTTTCTCAGAGCTCTAAAAAAAATGTGATCATTATGCAGTGAAATATGGTGATTATAATGGTAAAGTGTACAACTGTAACTATAAGCTCTTTTGTTAATCACAAAGAAAGCAAAAATGTAAAAGATTTTAGTAAATTACCAATGAGACAAAGAAAACAATTAATTCAATATTCTTCGCATCAACAGAAAATATGTTATCTGATAATAAAAAGAAATTCAAAAAGTTAATTCAGTCAAGTATGTGATCAAACCAGATCACTTCTACGAAGGACAGTTAATTAAAACTACATATATATATATATTGAGAGGAGTAAGTAACAGTAATTTCTTAGAAGTAGCTGTGGGGTATTAATTCCTATCATATTGATTGCTAATTAACAAATAAAACATACATTTGTGGTATCCAATTTGAGGTCATATGCAAATATAAATTGTAATATTTTCAATTTGAATTATTTGCAAGAGGAATATTTATACAGAATGAAAAAAGAATAAAGTGATGGTCTACACAAAATAGCTTTTTATAAACATAATAGCATACTTTAATTTTAAACAAAAGAATTGTTTTCTTTTTTCAATACATGCTTTAAGTGTAATCTTAAAGAAATACAGTAGTTTTTGTGCAGCCTTCTAATTATTTAATTAAAATGAGGTATTTAAAAGATTAATTTTCTTTTTTAGAAAAAGAAATACCTACAACTATAAAATTTGTTCAAGAGACTAAAACTTAATAGAGAAAACTGTCCTCAAGAAAAAACAATTTGTTCTTCTGCTGCTTTTTATTATAAAATTATGGAATCCACATCAAAAGCCAATCAACAAGACTACAACTGTTTAGGTCATTCTATTTTGTATTAAAAAATAATTGTATCATGTTTCCATTTTCATACAGTTTTCAATCATTATTGATATTTACAATAAAGTAGCAATCACAGTTTATATAGGTATGATAAAAATAAGTATTCTATGGTATAGAATGAACTAAAGGTTGAGATTAAATTGTTATATGCAAGCTTACAATTTGTTTTTTCTCTCTTCAGAACGCTAAAATATTCAAATATGGGCATAGCGAAAAAAATCAGTGCATATATCTTCCAAGAGTAGTATAATGTCAGATTATATAGTCTTCTGACTACAATGTCAGCATTGTTAAATCGAAAACTTAATCTTAAGTTTTTCAAACATTGACTAATTCATTAATAAATATTATGCCTATTTTGGGTATAAGTTCCCTTACATTTCATAGGAAAAATGATCATATTGAAAAGTATGAAGGAAAGTATGTACAAATGAAGTGGATGCAGGGTAAAAATTTAAGGCTGAGACCTGGCCGTTGGGGGCGGGAGCTTGGAACGGTATAGCCAGACTCAGCCTCCGCATCCTTTGATGGTTAGATAAAAGATCCAGGTCAAGTGGGCCGACCTGCCATATTATACTTACAGCTGGCAGGTGAGGCCCATGACAGTCCCCTGGATTGAGCAATACCTTTGATCATGGGTCTGACCCAGGGAAGTAAAAAACAAAAAGAAGATATATATATCTTAGAAAGATATATATGAAGTACCAAAAAAAAAAATATGATAGCAAAATAAATTATAATTTTTTTGTTTAACCTCCGGAACCACTGTTAAAGGTATATCTTCAGAGGATGAGATGAATGAGTTGTAGCGTGTGTGAAAAACACCATACCTGACCAGGATCTCCAGATGAAAGGGCGAGACGTTACCACTTGCACCAAGGAGGCCAGCAATAAATTATTATACCAAGAGGTCTTTCAAACAGCAGCTGATATCATATATATAGAATTATGTCGGTTTTAATTAAATTTGATCTGATTAAAACCTGAAATTGATCTCGAATTAAACAATTTAGAGTCTATGTATAATAAAGCAGTTTGTAAAAGTCGCTTTTACTTTATTTTTTTTTTTGTTTTCAGTCATTTGACTGGTTTGATGCAGCTCACCTAGATTCCCTAATCAGTGCCAGTTGTTTCATTTCGTTATACCTCCTACATCCTACATCCCTAACAATTTGTTTTACATATTCCAACCATTGCCTGCCTGCA
>JAAAKQ030283860.1:0-10414 GCA_010016005.3 Zanna intricata | reverse complement strand
GAGCTTTTAGTCAGAAATATAATTCGCTTACATCAAAAATTAATTTAAACATCAGGAAAACATTTCTAAAAGTATATGTTTAGAGCATAGCTTTATATGGAAGTGAAACTTGGACGATCGGAGTACCTGAGTAGAAAAAATTAGAAGCTTAGAACCAGTCAAATGACAGAAGACAAAAAAAATTGTAGTAAATTTAGATTTCAAATCAATCCTCATTGAAATAATTCTTTCTTGGCATTATTTTTTATATAATTTTTACCCTATCATCTTATTTACTATTTCTACTTTTCTACTCATCTTTTTCCCTTTTTTTTATTTTTTTATTCATTATCCTATAAATCACTGACCATAATGTTTGTTCATTTTTTTCCCCATTCATTATTTTCACTATATTTGGTTTAAATTATCCAGCCTAACACTTTAATTTAAATTTAATTTCTCAAGTAACCTACTTTGAATTAGTTCTCAGCCAAAGAATAATTAATTCCTTGTAAAATAGTTTCAGAGAACTATTTTACCCAAAAGGACGCCATTGTATTGATTTTAAAAGAACTAAAAGGGATGAGAAAAAATGTTTCCTCAGAAAGAACAGCTGTAATTTTCTAATGCATTCTGTCTTGTACTAATTTAAGAAATATTATGGGATTATTCATGAACAAAACAACCTCTTTTAATGATATTTAAAGATTGAACTTATTTATCTGAGTACAACAGTTAGATGATTAAAATCTTAGAAATGCCCACTATTTCTTTACTATAAATATTTATCAACAGATTAACCCCGTTTAATGAAAAATTAAATTTTGGACTTTATTTACTAAGGATGCACTACAGAAAAAAATAGAAAAAGTCTGATCCTCTTTCAATAAAAAGTCTTTCAACAAAATCTTTAGCAAAAATTAAAGAAAATATAATTGTAGAAAAATTTTATTTAAAAAAAAAAAAATTTTTTTAATATTAAACTAGGGTTCCTCAACTTCCTCAACCTATTTTTGGGGGCAGTTATTTTGTGTGAATTAGATTGGAATACATTTTTGTAAAAAAGTTCTTGGGACAAGAATAAAACCAAATAGAATTTGAAATAATTTTCATCCAAAATATATTTTTAAATAATCTTGACTGAGAATTAATTTTTGGTTAATATATAAGATCTGGTACATGGAAGATCACTTATATTTCAACTTATATCCACAACATTTCAATCAGCAAGACGCTCAGTTTATTGACTCACTCTTATGAGGTTTTTTATATATAAAGCAGTGCAAGGGTAAACACATGCCTTAACAAATTAATATCTTACATCAAGTGGAAGTCTATCATTTACTAATAGCTTCTTCAGATTGAGAAATATTGTTCAAGCCTAATTTAAATGTTAAAGAATAAAAATCATACAAAAAAAATTTTATCTTTAATTGTTTATTAAAAATCTAATGAAAGATTGTCATTTAAATAAATGACAAACTTTTTTATTAGTTGATATATAATATACTTATATATGATGATTATATTCCATAATATGAAAAATTGCTGAATCTAATTTATCATTCTGACCCCCATAGGGAAAGACACCCTTTGCCACCCCCTCCATTCTTAGGCCTTATGGGCTTTACTGGAAATTATCTTCAAAAACTCGGTTTTTAACTTATTGCAGTCCTGCCTCGTTTAGGATGCCACTAATGCAAATGCCATGAGTGTCATTGTGACATTCCCATCAGTGTACTACTCTTTAATGAAACATACTATTTAATTTCAAACAAAACACGTCTTAAGTAAGACTGAAAGGACTTAACTAAACAAAGGAACTGAACTACCTCCCTGTAGAAGGTAAAAGTGAATTCAACACAAAACACGAAACATAAAAATATTACACAAAACAATAACAACACAGTAACACTGAAACAAAATAGTGGACAAAAACAACAAAAACATAATTAAGAAAAAAAAACATCAAAAAAACAAAATTCAAGAGAAATCCAAGCAGGGCTCACTTAAATCATAGTAATATTCATCAATGTGACTATTAAACTCCACCACATGATTTATTTCGTTCTTATCCAGTGATTGATAAATGAATAACAATGGTTGCCCCTGGTTTTTTATTATAAAAAATGTATAATACAATTATTCTATATGTTTCAATATTGTTACAACTTCACTATTTTGCAGCAATCTTACATAAGATAGAAGAGGATAGGAAAAGTAATGAAGAGGCAAGTACACTGTCATTCAGAAAAGAAATTTACTACACTGTTTGCAATGCTTAGAAAAATGTACTGGTCGTAAGGATGACTGTTTAGCCAAATATAAAGTTTTAGTGTTCAGTTACTCATGTGTGAACATAGTAATCTACATGAAGCGGTTGATTTGTTGGTTGTTTATTTTGGAGAAATACTGATTGCTCTTTGTACTAGTAAAGCGCTTCCAACAATGCATACATGTGTGTTATTATCCACATTGGTAGAAAGCAACACATGTAGTAAATGTTGTGTGAACTTCTTTACTAACTAAATCACCAAGGTGATTGCAGGTGTGTAACCAATAGATGACATTCTTGCGTCTGAGAAGAAGCAGCACTATGTTACTAAGAAGTCTGGTGAGTTGACTTTGGAGAGAATGAGGGAGATAAACAACACAACTTTGACTTGTAGCAGGCCAGATGGAATGAAACAGTAAATGGACATTATATGCAAGGTCTCTTCCCTGATGTTAGAAGTTTGTGGGGTGCCTCTTAGGTATATAGATAAATGTTTGATGCTGTTCCTTTCTGGGCATGGTGCTTTTAGGGGCAGGCTGGCTCAGTTCATTCAGGATTCAGGATTATGTCCTTAATGTCAGGTATCGAATGATCCCTTTCACGTTCTGTATGATGAATAAAATGTGATTTGAAATGTAAAGAGGTTATTTGCAGGCTTTATGTTATCAGGTCGACCTTTGATTTACAAGAAAACTGGAAAAACCAAGCTGACTGGAGCATAGTAAAAGAGTATATAAAATTTTTGGTTTTGAAGAAAATTGCTGAGAATGCAGTGTTAAGATATTCTGAATCCCATTTGGGCTTTCCTTTCTTTTATGATTTTTAGTTTAACTGTTTTTTAATTTGTTTTTGTTGTTAGTTATTTTTCCCTTAGTTGTTTATTGTCATGCACATTTAGTTTTCATTTGTGGAGTTTGTGTGGTATTTTGTGAGGTTATTGTTTCATTTTTATCATTTTGGGGTTTCATTATCTCAGTCAAGTTTGTTTTTAGGGTTTTGTTAGTCTGTTTTGTGTGTAAATATATTTGTGTTAGCAGTTTAGGACAACGATAGAAATGTCATTGCAGCATTTGCATCAGTGGCATTCTGACAGAGGCCACACTAATGACTGAAAGACATCAATTGGTTTGAGGATCTGAAGATGACCTCTGGTAAAGCCTGTCAGGGCTAGATATGGAGGAGGTGGTGTGGTGACCAGAATCATCACATGGTGAAAGCTAACTTTCAGCGTGGGTGCTGACCTGAAGGGTCAGGAAGCACCATTCTTGTATCAATCTTTATCTAAGATGAATGATAAACATGTAAAATAGTCTTACTGATTAAATTAACTTTTCATATTACACTAAAAAAAAATCAGGGAAAAATAGGCAATCGAGGAATACTGTGAGAATAAAAAATAAGTATGTATTTTGGTAAAAATGGTCATAAGTTATAAATAGCATTTTCATATAACATATCTGTAATTACACTAACTACTACTGATGTGATTAAAAAATTACATGGTACTTTGAATGTTATATGTGGAAAGACACACTTTAACTCACTTTGTGTGTGTGATCTGTTGAATGTGATGTGTGTGCAAGACCTTTCTCCATATTATCACCTCAAAATATTTAGTAATTATTTTTAAATCCTATCCTCTTTTCAAATACACTGAGAGAAATACAAAGTGGCCATGAAATGGAATATAATACAAGGCTTACAGAATATAGGATACAGCTGGAAGGAAAAAATCTAGCCTTCTATGATCGTAGACGCAAACTCCTATATGCGAAAAAATGTAATCACAGTGTGGATGAATCTTCACCTAGAAAATTAATATAGTTCTGTACAATGCTATTCAGGTTGCTCCTGAATTCTTTGTACCCTCCTACCTTTCTGATTCCTCTAACTTTGATCATTAGTCTTAGTACAAGCAGAACCTTACCTACCAAATCAGAATCTATGTTTAGTAGAGAGTTAACTATAAAAATGTTATCTTTTTTAGTCTTGATATTTATCATATTTCTACATCATTCAGTTAATCTAAATAATTGAAACTTCCATTTGTGACTGATTTTTTATTTTGGTTGGAATCACTATCTTATAAGTAAGGAGGGTTACTATAAATGTAATACAACACTGGGAAGAAATTTATACCTATCATATAGACACTAAATAGGAACAATCATGTTTCAATCTCTACAGAAGTTTCTCAAATGATTTGAATAGTTTCCAAGCTCAATCGAAAAGGAAACAATAGCTGTAACAGGATATGTAATAATAGGTTATGTAAAATCTGGTAACAGAATAGGTTATCTGGGAAATGTTGGAATCAATGTAGTCAACCAATCAGTTTCTGAGGAAGTGAATTACACCTTTCTCTGAAAAATGCAGAATAAATCATATTGAATCTGTTCTTAGACTGAATTGATACAGTTAACTGAGGTAATAATTCTGAGAGGACCAGATTGTAGATTATGCTAACAATCAAATAAGACTGACAAGCATATACTCCTGGATTGTGAGATAATTCAAAAGAAACATCACAATCAAAGAAAGGTCATCTTCCAAGTATAGGTTTTGACTTGGAAGATCAAGTTCTGCTTCTTCCTAAAGCTAAATAATAGATTTTAAAATTCAAAGAGATAGAAATAAACCAAAAGCCTTTCAATTTGGATAATGTCAAGTTTCACTCGCTCCTTCAAAAATCTAATCAAATACTGAAATTAAAGTTGAATGAAACCGACACTTCAGCCATAATCAAATCTTTGTGTCACTAATATCAGTTAATTGATATAAAGAGAGCTTTCTGAAATGAGGATATTTAGATGATGATAATCTGTGAGTGTTTGGGATGCTCATGGCAGGATTTACTTCCTTATTCTAACCAAACATTAATGAAACACATAAATTTGTAGTCTTAGCTGAAGAAAATGAAGCTGTCATGAATACAGAAAATCATTGAAAGCAATACTATTCAATGAAATTAACATCCATACTTTTGAGAAAGAAGAAGCTAGCCACTTACTTCATAATTTTTGGCAAGGTACTCTTGTTAATTCTTCCTATGTGTTTCATAAAAGCTGATAAACAAAATGATTCCATTAAAGAGAATATTTGCTGTTTCTTAAGCATTTACTAAATTTGTCTATTTTAATCCCCTACTAAATAAAACAAGGGATATAACTCATTGGTTCTTGACAGAATTAATTTGTTACTTTACCTATTTATTCCAGTCTTTCTTATGGTTGTGATGCATCTGAGATATAAGAGAGTCTGAGTTACTTTTTCATTCAGTAATAATGTCTAATATGCAACTAACCCCTGCAATGACCAGAGTGAAGTTGTCGCTTGCAAAGCTGAGAATCTTTTCCATTTTTTGATCTTGACATGCCGATTTTCAACAGTATATTTTACTCAGTGAAGAAGGAAACAGGAAATTATTTCACTGCCAACCTCTCTCATTAAGTCTGGAATAGAATGTTTGTTATATATTTCACGGGTTTCACAGGTTACTCTTATATTTCACATCAGTCACATGCAACAACTCGTTTACTTATGGACTAATTATATATGTATATGTGTTGTAATTTAGAGGATTATTGACATAAAAGCTATTCATTGATAGAAATATTCCAAATTATTGTAACTGAATATGAAATGTCTCACGTTATCTTGATTATTAATTTATTAATTAAATTAAGATAATTACTTTTAAAACAATAAAAATTCCTAAAATGGTATCAAACTCAAATAGATAAACACAATATGTTTTGTAGAAAAATACATTATTTTCAGCGAGCAAACAATTAAGAAGTTTAATAATACAAAGAACTGCATTATTCTCAGAACTATTATGCAGCAAGATATGTAATCTAACACAGTATTTTTTTTTTTTTCCGAAGATGAAGGAATGCCATTTACGAACGCCACTACGGGTGTGTCGGGCTCGGACCTAGACCGCTATCCGTCCTGGGCTAGCAAACAGTCTAACAGGCTCTGCCAAGGTGTTGTTAGGCATAATATAACCTGCCCCATACCGACTAAACCTCCCTCTAAGAAGAACTAATCCGTTCCGAGACCGGACCCGCAGTTAAGCATAACTCAGTCTCGGGGGGAATGTTCCGATAACACTCGAAGTCTCTTTTCTCGATCCCTCTCCAACGGGATCTGCAACAAACAACACAAAAAAAACCAGTCACGCGCACCTGTCTTCGCTTTCTTTTTTCTTTTTTTTTTTGTAGTGTCTGTGTCTGTTCGTGTGTGAATGTATAATTGTAAGTGTTGTATATATTTTTTTTCTCTTCTTTTTCCTTCCTTCCTTTTTTTTTTTTGTTTAATTGTTTTTGTGTAGTTGGATGTGTGTACGTATTCCCGTCGAAGGGTTGAGAGTCCCCGTGCAGTCCTCACCGGCATCCTCTTGGAGACACATACCGGTTCAGCAGAAGGCTGTCCCTCCCCCCCCCCAACTCCTCCATGTTCATGCGAGTCATAATGTTGTTCTGGCCGAGGGTTCTGGGAGTCCCCGTGCCTCCTCACCATCGCCCATCCCCGCATGCAGGAACGCGTGACGGCTCCACAGAGGGCTGTCCCTCCTTCCCGGTTTAACCGTCCCGATTATTCTCCTTTAAGAGTGTCGCCCACATATTCTCATATTCTCATATTCTCTCTCCTTCAACTGTAAAATTTCCCTGACTAGGTTTGAAATACTATTTCAGTTATCTTCACTATCTAACATGTAATCTATCACATTTTCTGGTGTTATCCATTGCAAAGATGCTGCTATCTTTACGTCCCTCCATCTATCACACCTGAAGAAGACATGTTCGGCCGTGTCTACTATCCGACAGTAGACACAGCCCAGAAATGGTCTACACTTAAATTTATTTAAGTATGAGTTAAATTCTCCATGGCCCGAGAGGAACTGAGTGAGATGAAAATTTATCCCACCATGTTCCCTCCCCAGCCACGGACCCAGCCTTGGAATCAGTTTGTGCGTCTATCTCCCAGTGTTAGCCAAATCCCGTCTTTCCTGCCACTCGTCTATTGTCTTCCTTTTAGCTACCGTTTTATCTTCCCCGTCATATCTATTGACAATTTCTTTGGCTCTTAGTTCGGCTGGTGAAACCCCTGCCAGCACGCGCACCGCCATTGCCGACAGGGTCCTGTACCCCCCAACAATTTTAATGTTAGCACGTCTCGTCACCGCTTCCATTTTTTTAATTGATTTCTTCCGCTTGAAACCCTGCCTCCATGCAGGAACTGCATAAAGAATTATCGACATGGCCGTAGACATCAGAACTTTCCTTTTCTCATGTCGAGGGCCCCATCTTGTCGCGAGCAATCTGCTCAGACTGTTAACTACCTTTTCCACTTTTCCTGAAACTTCCTCAACATGCTTAGTAAACTCCCCCGATTTTGAGAGCCACACTCCCAAGTATTTGACATGAGGGTCAGTCATAATATTGGTGTCCTGGACCCTCACGCCTATAGGCGCCACCTTGCGTCTTCCTGATAAAACGACCTATGTCTTTTCCGGAGCCAAGTCAAGTCCGTGGTTTCTTAACCATCAATCTTTCCAATCGCTTCTTCCGTAATACTTTCAACTTCTGCCTCCAGTCTTCCTGACATCAGCACCGCCAAATCGTCGGCGTAGGCAATAAGTTTCACCTGAGCACCTAAGTCCAGTCTCAGCAGACTATCAAACATAATGTTCCATAAGTGGGCTGAGCGAGGAACCCTGAGGCACCCCCCTGTTAACCTCAAAGTCGCACTCCCTGTTCTCTGTCTCCGTCATTAACTGTCTATCACCAAGGAAACCTCTTATTACTTGCTGCAAATACGGATTGACCCCCAAATCCCGCAGCGCTTCCAATATTTTCTTACCTTGAATGCTCCCGAAGGCGTATCTACACAGTATTGCATTATTCTAGATTCCTTCCAATTCTGCATTTCTTCCTATTCCTGACAAACCTTGATCCTGATAATAGGATTGACAAATCCTACCTCTTCATTTATACAATTCATATATTCAAATTTTATTTTGCTTTGTAATTCAGACTTCCTTCTCGATAGTGCTTTTCAAAGAACTACCTAGAAGAAAGTCAGGAATCAAGGAAGAAGAAATGCTGCGCCCTGGCCCTGTTTCTATGTGGTTGGGGGGGGGGTGGTTCAGGGCCTACCTCTCTAGATTCAGCTGGACAACCTTTGTCCCAGCTGTTTGCAAATGGATTAGAGGGCACAGTACATTTTTTTTTTTTAGTGTTCTCGTTTCATCTCGGAGAAGAATACACTGATAGTTAGACTTGGACTGGCAAGAATGGTAGCATCGGCCAGGAATTGGCAGGTAGTTGATGTCTGAGCTGACGTGGTCATGGCCAAACTAGGAGTCCTAGAAGACGCCAGGAAGAGAGGGGCTCATTGATGTGGTGCCGGGTTAGAAGACAGACTGCCTGCGGAGTACCTGGTTTACTGAGTGTCCTGATCCGAGGATGTATGTAGCACTCCCTCTACTGACGGCTCTAGGCGTGGCAACGACATCTAGTTACAGTAGCAGAAGATTAAGCCGCTCCTTCCTGAATCAATACCTTACGATTGTACCAGGTAGGAAGATGGCGGATTGGTTCCGATTTTATGCACAACTATACCTATCCTCTACGTAACACCTAGCGGAAGCTGTTTGGAATCCGACACGCTTGACACCTCAGTTAAAAAAGTGAAAATAGAAACTTTCGTAATTTTACCACATAAATAACACAGATACCTATAATTTGTATTATATTATGTTCTCTTGCCTTAATATTTTATTCCTCACTATTTTCCTTTCTATCACATTTCATTAAATTGGTTTGTCATATTTACTTTAAAACTGGATTTCTCTCTTATACCAATTTATTACAAAAAAAAAAATAATATTAATAATAAGGAGATGCGGACTTTACTTTAATGTTTAACGAAAAATATTAATCGTTATTTCATAAAAATTATGAATTCTATTAAAACAATTTAAATGGTAACTTTTTCATAAGGCGACACATAACGTTGTATTTTTTTTTTTAAATTGAAATTAAATTAAAAGTCTGAGTTTTTTAATACCATTAAATTAAAAGTGAGTTTTTTAATTTATAGAAGAATAATGAATATTCATAATTCAAGAAAAAATAATTTAATCTCATTCCTATCATGAATAAAGCACGTTGTTTATTTAACAACGTTTTCAGAATTAAATTGGCAATTATACGCACAAGTGTATTTCTTTTTTATATCCTGTAACATAACCTTTGTAAAAGTTGTAATTATTGTGCTTTTACATTAATATCAGGTGTCTATATTGATGTATGTTAAAGAATGGAAATATATCTGCTTCATTTATATTAATTTAATTAACTTATTAATAAATAATATTAAATTATTATTAATTAATTAAATTCATTTCTATGTCAGCTATATATTATAAAATCAATCTAAACTTTATATAAGTTATTTATTGATTAGCTAGGAAAAATATAACATCATTTTTTTTTTTTTTTTTACTACTTCCCTGTATTAATACAGTATGTCTACTTTTAAATAGAATACTGCATTTTTTTAGAGTGTTACAGGACCAGAGTAACGGATTTCTTCCAGTTATGAAAAAAGCTGACTTCTTTGTCAAATTGCTTTGTTACAGACTGCTTTGCTTTTCAGATTGCTTTGTCAGACTGACAACTTTGTTTCTGATGCACGGCTTACACGCACATAAACACAGTTTAATTTAAAATATTTATCATTTTATTTAGCTATAATACGTTTTTTCATTTATTTAATTCAATGATTTTAACTAAAGCGCGCGTGCATACCGTACTTAATTCGCGCGAGTGTGGTGGCGGTATTAACGGCGCTAACTAACTGTGATGGATCGGCACCCACTAAACTAATGTAATCTCACATCTCGCATAGAAAAAATTTTCTAAGAGTTCTTAGAGCTTCCTGGCAGTTTTTGTTGTTTAGGGCTGTGGCTTGAGTGTGTACCAGCTGCAGTTCCGAAAGCGCTCAACTATTGTTTGTGGCTCAAGTTACACGTTTAGTCTCATCGTAGTACCCGACAGTAAAAGGCGAAGACTTGAACGTAGTGTCGACCTCATAGTGGTGATCGGGTGGCAACGACTCCTGGTCGTAAGTCCCCGTAACGAGCAAGGT
>JAAAKQ030283849.1:0-10414 GCA_010016005.3 Zanna intricata | reverse complement strand
ATAACAACTGCGCGTCCAAAATGGCTGAAACTTTGGTAAGTAACTGTCAACAGATGAACAACGAAATTCGAGTGCTGTCACCGACGAGTGATGCTATCTTCATGTTGAGGTCGGAAACTTTTCAGACCACCCTCGTACTTGTAGTTGCTCATAAATCTGAAATACTTGGATCTTGAAATTAATTCCGAGAAAGGGCTTTGAATTTTTTTCATAAAAAATTATTTAACTTATCTCACCAAAATTAAATACATTTGTAAACAGATACATAACTATAAATTAAAGTAAGTACATGATGAAATACACATTTGTGTAAAAATTTCTGAAGAGATCGATAGAATTGTGCATTCTGTTGATAGTTTTCCGGTTAGGATGAGGATGAACGTTTATGTAATTTAATTGAATATGTCTACACATGCCACATAATTCCGAATATGAGTGAAGGTTTTTTCTTAGTTTGCTTAAGTCTTAGTCTTACTTCTAGAAACTCTTCGTATCTGGGGAGGAAATGTATTACGTTATACAAAATACCTTTCCTTATATAACACACTCAAGTCAAAAAAAATCATTGTTGAGCAAGGTTTTATTACAATTATGGGTAAAATTTTACGCAAATTTCTCGACAGATTTTTGTATCGATGAATACCGATTGTCTGAAAGGAGCCCCAGTGTTACTACACTTCATTCACTTTGGTTCGATATGGCTTCCATTTGTAATGAGACATACACCCCAACCAAAGTTGATTTCATTCCAGACTGTAGCCAGTTAAGTTAGGCGTTACCTCTGCAGCTGCGATGTTAAATCGAAGTTTAGCTCAACAAGGTCAGCAAGCGAAGGTAGTACATAAACTCTGCAGCTGCGATGTTAAATCGAAGTTTAGCTCAACAAGATCAGCAAGCAAAGGTAGTACATAAACCCGATTTTTAATGAAACCCTACAAGAAAAAATCTAGCGGGGTCAAATTTGGGGAGCAGATAGTTTGCAATTGGACCTTCACGACCAATATACCGATCTAGGAATCGAGTATTAAGAAAATCTCGGACATTTAAGAGGTAGTAAGGTAGTGCTCTCTCTTGCTGATAGTAATGACATCCATCTTGGTTTTCATTGTGTGAGGAATTAGAAAATTTTGAGGCTTGTCCTGATAAAATATGACATTTACATTTGCCTCCGGGAAGAAGAACTAGTCGATCTGTCTGGAAAAAGAAAAACATGAATGAACGAAAGTTTGGTGTCGAATAAATCGCATGTCTACTAGACAGGAGACTCCCTACCGTACTCTCTACGAAAATTACGTTGAACTGCAGTTGCTGACTGCAAATTGTGAAACAAAACACACAATGAGCACGTTCCGCAACAGATAATGTATCCATTTTAAACAAATCTGGTGACGTGCTGGTGGCAAAATTCGGTACTAATGCACTAGGTGAGTCAAAACTTGATGTATTTTGCTATGAAACAAGACTTCAACTTTGTAAGTTTGAAATTTGTAAGTTATCTAAATAAACGTTTATATGCTTTTACAGTTGTGAAGTACTTTTTTTGAATCACCTGGTACATCTTAACATACATGCTTGTGATATCTAAATCTAAAGAAGAAAAATGTCCAAGACAACTGTATGAAAAAAATGTTTAATAAGAATAACTGTCTGAAGAAAAATTTTTAAGATAACTACATAGATTGTTTTTTAGTGGTACATAAAGTTTTTACATAGATTATTCATTTCTAGAAGCAACTCCGTACACTTACAATATTTCCATTGCTTTCCAAGGTTTCTTGTAATTTAATTGTAAGGAATAGATTCGGATCGTTGTAGACGAATGACATTTCTGAGACCAATTTAATACAAGTTCATATATGTTATTAAAGGTCAGATCCGCTTATGTAATATTATTAGTGTTTAAAATTTTAAATTGAGGTTATTTTAATTTTAAGATCTTGTGGAAAAAATAAATAAGTCTGCTGACTTAACTGATTGTTAAAATAACTCTTCCAAAGCAAAAAAAAAACATTAACGAAATAAGTTGAAAAAAAAAAAAATTAGAACAAGAAAAAAATGAATAACTAAGACAACCAAAAAAATCAATAACTTAAAAAATTCTCAAAAAAAAGGTAATGAACCAAAAGGGATGCAAAAATTACAAAAAAAGAACTGGTTTTAAACGCTCAGAATCATATCCCCAACTAAAAACCAACAAGAAAAATTGAAGCTGACAACTTATTGTTTCTGATGCACGGCTTACGCATAGATACACACAATTTAATTTAAAATATTTATAGTTTTATTTAAAAATAATATTTTTTCCTTTATCTATTTCAACGATTCTAACTAAAGCGCGTGGGCATATCGTATTTAATTCGTTCAGGTGTGGCGGTACTATCGGCGACGGTCGGTACTAACTAAACTAATGCTAACTAACTAAAACTAATTTTACAATTTATATAGAACAAATTTCGCTTGTACGGTCATCTGCTGGTGTAGCCGCGAGACTTAACGCAATGGGTACCGAATCAATTTGGGGGATCGAATTCGAGACCCAGTCAGACCGAGTTACTTTTTTTACAGTTTAAATATTATTCATTTATTGAATTCTATCGCTTATCTGTGATGTCACAACATAGCAGACGACAACCACAGAATTTTTTTGGGTGGAAATGCGATTTTTCAAAAAGTATTTTTTACAGATATTGTTATTTTGTAATCGTGCCTAAGAAAAATATGTTTTTAATTAGGCGAAATTTCGAGATAATAAGGGTGACCTTAATCCAGAGCCACCCTAGGATCTTTTAAGTTGAAAATTTAATAGTATCAATGTCCTATATATAAAAGTAATATCGACCAAGTTTGGTCAAAATCGGTCTCGTAGTTCTAAAGATATAAAGTTATTTAGAGGCCAATACCGAACACACATTCGTACATATGAACATTAACATCCGAAAAAATTACCGTTCGGTTTTGTGTTCCTTGGAAAATTCGAAATCTGAAAAATCGGTTTTATCTGTTCCTTGTATGTCAAAACGTCAAGATCCGGTAAAAGACCGCATGTGCTCAAGTTGGATCGATTACAATACTTCCCTTTCTAGAACTATATCTCTGATATAACGCTACTTAGACAGGGAAGTAAAAGAGTTTAAGAGTTATTAAAAATTATACATAATTAGAAGTATACATAATTCAAACTAAAAGTGAATTATATTTAATCCAGCCATAACGGCTAAAAATTTAAGTGACAGAAAATGTTAATTACATTAATTTATTCATGTATGCGCGTTTCTTGTTGGCATTAACAGAAGAGATATCTAAAATTATGTAGAAGGTGCTACAAGTGAAAATCTTTATGATTGCATTCAAAAATTTAAATTTATACTCTTTTTTAAAATATTCAAGTCATTAAAAACCGTTATTTTAATAAACCTTATTAAACAATAAATAATAAAAATAATTTATTATATCTTTAGCTATATATAAATATAATTTAATAAAAATCATCATGAAACTTGATGTAACAAGGGCCAATCATGTAAGCCATTTAATAATGATTTTAATAAATTAACATATATTTCACATTTAGCTTATTATTAAACTATGATTTAAACTCATAATTTTTACGATTCAATTATTATTAAATCATCTTTTGTAACTTTTTTTTTTTAGGAATTTATTATTTTTCTATAAGCAGTAAGCTGATGATGATTAATTACTTCGTAAATAAATATATTTAAGTTCTGTTGACCTTCAATTTTTATAAACATATCTATCTATTTTAAAATTGAAATAAAAAAATTTGAAAAAATAATCAGAAAATAATTATTTCTTCAGGCTATTTTATCTTTTTATAGAAAGTATTAAATAATATTATTATTATTATTACGCATAGATTAAATGAAATACGATTTAAAGTTATATGATAACCGATATTTTTATATATTAATAAAAAAAAACTCAACGACAGAATGTTGCAAAATTTATAATTATTTTCAAAATTTGTAATAAATTTTTTTTTTAGTTTACTTAAAAATTATGAAATTAAGATTGATTTTGAAATAAGATTAATTATAATATAATGTAAAAGAGTAAAAAATATATTTTAAATTACTCTCATTTCAAACCAAGGACATTTTTCCTCAATCAAATTGGAATTTTTTCGAAACTTTTGTTTATCGTTGAATAATTATTCTTTATCATACTAATCATTGTAAGTAGGACAAAAATCAACTTATCAAATAAATTAATAAGATTTTTCATCAAATCAAAAATAAATATATTTATATAAATAATTATAATTTATTTATTAATATAAACAATATTTTAAATTTGCTGAACTCGTATTAAAACAAAATCAAACAGAAAAAATTTATCAGTAATGTTTGGAAAAAAGTTTGAAATCAAATGTCTATTTCAATTATTAAACAACCAATTTATACCACAGAATTTGTCAAAATAAAAATAAATTCAGTGGCAGAATTTAATAAATGTAAACAATTTTAAAAACTATTAATTATTTACTTATAACTTAACAACTGGTTAATGACGAGTAACAGTTACTGATGGTTGATAATGAATTTTCTAGCTTATGAAAAATGCCATGCCTGACCGGGACTCAAATCTGTAACTTCCGGACGAAGGTAGAGAACATACCACTCTGCCATGGAAATCGAATAAAATTAATTTATCTCACCAAATAAAATAAATATCTCACCAAATAAATTTATGTTCCATAAATTTATTTGGTGAGATATTTATGAATTTTTATGGTGAGATTCACCAATATCTTTAAGTTCTGACTGTTCGTGAGATTGTGAGCCAGCAGAGTATTAAATACTAACAACGTTTAGAAAAAGACATCAACCTACATGATAATAGTAAAGACATCTGAAGGTTGAAAAGTCTTCATATGCTTGATTTAGGACTATTGAATTGCAATTTGCACTTATTATCGTCAAATCTAGCGATATTATTTTTGTTTATATCTTTACTTAATTTTACTTCTCAATCTAGCGCTATATCTTTAGAAGCAAAAGTACTGTAGTCGGTCCAATTCAGGCGTATACAGTTTTCACCGGATCTTGACGTTTTGACACCTAAGGAACCAAAAAAACCGGATGGAAATTTTCTGGTTGTTAATGTTGGTATGTACGTTGTTCAATGTTGGCGCTAAATCACCTTATATCTCCAGAACTACTGAACCGATTTTGACCAGACTTTATCAGATTACTTCTATATATAAGGTGATTGATGCCATTAAATTTTCAACTTATAGTGTCAACGGGGTGAGACTGTAGAGCAAGATAACCTCAGTAGCTCGAAATTTCGCCTAATTAAGGACTTATTTTTCTTAGGCACATATGTTAAAAAATAATATTTAAAAGAATTTGCAAAATCACACCCCCACCACAAAAAAAAATGCTCTATACAAATGGCTAAGTGGGAATACTGCGTTTCCTGTCACCACAAGGAACGCTAGTGTAGCTCTGACGTACTAAATTATGCGTGTGATGTGTAAGCCGCTTGACGGAAATTCCTACAACCGTTTTGTCACGCTTTTTTTTTTTTATAGCTACAAACTATTTTGTTCTTTGTTCGACTAGCTATCGCTGTTTGATTGCTTCTTTTTTTTTTTTTTTTATTGACTATATATATTTATTGGTTTTTATTTGTTAATTGTTTGTTTTTATACACTATGTAGTGTTAGCAGATATATTCTTTACTAATGAACTTTAAGATTACTATTGCTTACTGATAACTTATTATGTCTGACTTGTTATGGGAGTTCCTTAAGAAGAACCTTTCTTCTTTACAAAAAAAATTATCGACGCAAAAATACGATATTGCACTTTGTTTTCGCTGTTTTGTGAATTTTATTTTTATTTTCAAATAACCGTTTTGAAGGGAACGTTAAATCAACTTCTGCTATGTCTTTTTGTCCTACTTTTCTTCATGTTAACAGTTCTTTCATCCTTCAAGAGTATTTTTCCTTCGCTTTTATCAGTTCTCTTCATTGGTTGTTTTTTCCCTGAAGACCTGCTTTTAGAGTTGCTTCTTTAAAACATCCTATGCCTCTTAATATTTCAGTATTGATTACAGTATTTTTTGTATTTTCCTATTTCCCAGAACAATGAGAATTTGCAGCCCTGCTTATCAATAAAAGATCTGCTTAGTTAGTCTATTATTATTAATTGCCAATTAATTAATTTATGTGCCATAGAATTGGACACATACAAAGAATTAAAACAAAACATATTTTTGTTTTATTATTACTATTTATTTTTATTGTTAATTTTTTCTTTATTGTATAACTATTTTTTAACCAAATAATCTTAAAGTTTTTTGCGTAAAAATATTGTAACATATGAAAATTAAAAACCTACGTGGAATTCGATTCCGAGATGTTATAGATGAAATACTAAGATCAATGGAAAGCCATTTATTTAATTATATTAATTTTTTATTTTATTTATATTTACTTTTAATAATTCCTTACTTTAATAGTTTTCTAATAAAGAGATGATTACTAACAATCGAAATGCGCATATAATATTAGATTTTTATTTTTAAACAATTCTTGTTTGCCCCGTCCAGTTTTGATATCACTTATTTATTATTTTATACTTACAAAATTCAGGATGCCTTAAATAAACATTTGGCTCTTTTTCTATACATACCTGTAACAGAAAAAAAACAATAAAATTATTAAAAAAAAAGAAAGAAATAAATAAATTTAAGCACATATAAAGAAGGAAAAATTTTCCCATACTGTACTGATATAAAACAATTTCACACGGTTTAACTCATATCTTATCCAATAATCTGGACTGTTAATTCTAAGTAAGCTAAGTTAATTTAATTACTACAACAAATAAAATATATATATTTTGTTGGTTGTGTATATTTAATAATGGTTTAAATTCAATTAAAAGTCTGTAAGCTATTAATTGAATTTGAACTCTTGTCATTCATCGTCAGAGAACAGGTGTTGTAATACGGCTGAATAAAATGTTACATTTTATACCAGAAAAATTTATAACTGAGAACATTTATACCAATAGCAAGTTTATTTCTCTTAGTAATTACATAAGAGTTAGAAATAAATACATAATCAACAAATTACATAAATACCAATTTTATATGATATAAGCTTAACGTTTATGAAATAAAAGACAAAATACGTAAGTATATTATACTTAAAAAGTTAAAAAAAATTTTTTTTTTGTCTCATTATTATTTAATTCATCTAGTATATAATTTTCGAACAATTTCTCTTCTATGCTAATACAAATATGTAAGTTCTTATTTATAACTCGTGATCTGCTCTGATTACTGCTATATCTATTGATGTTTAATGTACAGTAAACCTCGCGTGCATTAAATAAACTATTTTAATCGCTAAAATAGTAATTAGAGTTTGTATGTTTTTTTTTATTATTATTATAAATATAAGACTATCTTATATAAAAACAAAACTGGCAAAAATTCATTTGCTTTAAATACTCCGTATTTTTATAGAAGATATAGTTTAAATTTCTATTTCATTATTCTTAATAATTTTACGTTATTTTGTAATTTATTTATTTTTTAATAAAAAAGAAAAGAGAGATTAATAAAAAAAATAAAAAATCTCGATGTGTTCGGACATGTTTTTTCCCGCTCCGTGTTTTTGTAGTTTTCACTTCGGTTTTGCATTATAATTTGGTTGATTTTTTGGTTATTTTAGTTACTTTTGTTGTTTTAACATAACTGTTAATCGTTTTTGTTTGTTTATATATTTAATTTTCTGATGTTTGCCTACAGTACCCAAGGACTGTTTGCAAGATTACATAGCTTTAGAATTAAATTATAAGTTTGTATATATTCCTTTATTAATTTTGTTGTATTTAAATTGATTTCACTAATTTATTTTTTGTTGTTGTTGGACAATGACCGAGCCAGATTGGTCCAAAGGCGTGTCCCCGCCTGTTGGGGAGAATTTTACTTTCGCTGCGGTAATACGGTTTCCCGGGTTTTGGCGCTTGAGGTTTCCTCAGACAGCAGTGGATCCGATAGTGCGGCGAAATGGAGATTGCGGAATTTCGGCGTGAGAAGCGACTGATGAATAGACGCAGGGAAACCAAGAAGAGACGTCACCTTTACAGGTTGTCATAAAGCCTGCAGAAGAAGTCACATCTTCATGTTCATATGAAGATTTCTGCGATATGAAGATGCGGCGTCTGCCCAGTGCTGAGGAGTATCCAGGAGGGGTGGGAGGCTACGGCATTCCACCATCAATGATTGGACGGGGATTCCTTCGCAGCACCTGTCGGAAAGGGAATGTAAGACCTTAGTCCCGGTGGGGGATCCCCTTAGAGATTCCACATTAGAGGCAAAGGATTAAGACTGGAGTCCTGGTGAGGAGACCTCTTTGGGATCCTCTCATTAGAGACGTTACATGTACAAGTCCGAGTCCGGGCTACCTGGGCGGGATCTTGTGTCCCGCCCAGATCGCTGGGACTCGGAGCAGCCCCGGAGCTGAGTTATGCTCTGGGGGGTTAAGTAAATGAAAGCGACAAAAAAATTTTTAATAATAAAAAAAATGTATATAATAGTAACATGTATATAATGGTTTGTTATTAAATTAATAAGAAATTAAATACTTAAGAAAAGTAATCATTATAAAATTTAATAAAAGACACTTCAAACATAGGTTTGAAGTGGTTTAAGAAATTATAACGCGTAATTTTATACTTATTTTTGTTGGACTGAAATTTAAAAAAAAGTATTACCCAAACAGTTTTTCGCTTATAGCGAGCGAAAGGATGGACTGATTTTAACTTTCTTTTCACCAAGATTTATTATTTATTTTGGATTGTCAATTAATGAAATTAAACATTTATTGTTGCCATTTAAGATTTTTGAGTTGGGATAATTCTATTGGAAAGGGTGAAAATAATTTAAAATTATTTGAAAATAATTTTAAAAAAGTTCCTCTCCCTCTCGGCAATGATATACAAGCCTGGAAACAAAAATACGATGGAATTGATAACTGCTGCATAATTCAAATGATCACCGGTATATCAGAATCCGATATCAATCATCAAAATCTTAAATATTTAAGTTTCTCTTTAAAAAATTCTACTTTTAAAAATTGGAAAAATTTTTAGTGAAATTCTTTTAAAATTAGTTTTATTATTATTTCTTTAAAATTTATTTTATTTCACAATTTTTAATTATATCATTACCTATCATAACGAATCCTATAAAAACTTGTGCACGTAAAAAAAAAAACTTTATTACGAAATAAGGTATGCAGCTAACCAGAGAGAGTTAACGTTTCTCTGTAACACGAAAATGTGTATTGTTATTTCATGATACTTTGATAAACATAAGAAAAGGAATGTAAAGAAAAGATGTAAAGAGACTGCTAACGAGGATTAGCTGAAATGGTATGAGATGGAGAAATATGTAATTTTATTTTTACTGTATTTTTTTGTAAACTGTATGTCATTATGTTATAATTTTTTTACTAAGCAATAATGATGACAAAAGAAATTTTATATCATTAATGAATGTATGTTCATATGTTTTTTGTTTTTAATAAAAATCTTTATGTTCAATTCTATGAAAAAATATTTCAATTACATACGATTCGAATTGATGAAAAATTAAATAAATTATTTAATTAACTAAATGATGGTTATTAAATTTATTTACAATCATGTAACTTAATACTGGATTGTTATAGAGTAAAGATATCTGAAGTCATCTTAATACCTAAAATAGAAACTTAAAGAAAGTTAGTCGGAAATGTGGGATAAAAAAAAGTATCCAACAGATTCAAGTATTCTAGAGAACCTTAGCTCAACTCCAATTTCAATAGAAATCTATATACGTATTCTCTACATTACCTTATTTATCTTTAAATAAAAATAAATTTTTTTTTTTTCAAAATGAGAACTTTTTTATTTCTTTCAAACCGTAAGTTTTCATAGCCGCAAGTTTTCTCATTACACATTTATTAAGAACGAAATTCTTTTTTCATACTGGTAGCTTTTTTTTTTTGTAGGTCTACCAAGATTTCAAACAAGATTAATAATAAAGCATTTAATAATTCAAATTATTAATTTATCTAAATTTTGAAGTAAGAACCAATCAAATTAACAAAAAATAAGCTATTAGTAGTTTATAAATATAATATATATATATATATATATATATATATTTAGCAAAAAATTAATTAGTATTCATTTATTATACAGGGTGTATCAAAACTGCACGCAATCTCTCGGAAACGGATTCTATATCTAAAAATAAGAAAATAGTTTCCAATAAACATAAGCCTGAAAACGTTTTGTTAGCGAGTTACAGCTAGCGAAAGATTTCGCCCGGTTTTCAGTTCCTCTCGTTAAATAACACGTCACCGAAATTCTGGAAACCCAAATTT
>JAAAKQ030283826.1:0-10414 GCA_010016005.3 Zanna intricata | reverse complement strand
ACTAACCTAGCAGCTTGAAACTTGCATAGACATAACAAAAAATAAACAAAGCATGCGTCATCGACGCAAAACGACAGGACTACCAACATAAACAAAAATATAACTAAATTGCGGATAAATATTGACTTACCCTCATAGATGTGCCTCGAGGATCATCCTGGTCTTCGTGGTGTCGCACTGGGAGGCAACTAGTCTGCCGGCGAGTTCCCCGTCGTTGTTTGTGCACCAAAAGTCTGTGCTGACAGCACAGCGGCTTCGATGTTGACAGTCCAAGTTTTGGTGCGCGACTGAAGATCATTCCCTCTTACTCCACACCTCCAAATTCATCCTATGTATCATACCAATTCGTGTTTAAACATTTTTATTACTTCCGGTAATCGAAAAGTAAGCCTACGAAAGACGCCAACGAAAGTGTTTGCACTTGTGTGTCCATGCAACAACAGAAGCGATGCCCACTCATCATTGTATGAAGGCCGGCTGAGTCATTTTCGCTTAATATTGGGTTAATCCAGTTTTTTGTATAGCAATGCAGAAAGGAAATTTATAAAGATGATGTAAGGGAATGTGAACTTCCCGTTTTGATTGTATCGCTTTGATTGTTTTATAACAATCAATAATATATTATAATAATATAAAAGCAAAATTGATCAAGTAAAGTGTTTTGTAAAGATAAAGTTGTATTTAGATAAAGTTTTGTATGTAGTCCTGGAAAAAACTATTATTCAAACACCACCTCGAACGACCGCCTAACGCACCCTTGAAACCATCTTCAACCACTACCTTGTTCAGATCTACCTTGGTCATCGTACCAATGTATCTTTTTGGAAGGAACACGTTGAACGGCTCCGTCACCTTGGAGAAACAGACGACACTCCTATATTTTGTCTCTACCACCTTCCACCACTTTATCTGCACTTTTTATTAACAAAAAGATCACCAACGCTTTTTGTTTTGGCGTTGCGATGAGACTTCTTGCTTTTTAGGTGTTGAATAACCATGATGCGTCTTCTAGAATCTGTGTTGGACTAATGCCGGTACAATTATGAGGAGATATTTGTACCCGGCCTCATAACTACGCGCACCTTGTCAGCATTTCAAACGAAATACCTACACACAACTGGCTGAATGAAATAAACATATTTATCACCTGGTCGAACATGTTTAAACAGGTTTATCACATCGGTATCCTAACAATGAACTAATTAACAAATATCATTATCACCCAAACATCCCGACATGTTAACAGCTACATAGGGTACGTCCAAACACATTCGGTGAACACTATTAAACATATTTAACAAATTCGGTGTTCGAAGACTGAAGAAATAAACATTCGGTTATGTACGACTGGCATATTTTCTCTTCATCTTTCTCTCTGCAAATCCTTTACCGAATAGCAATTTGTTTTGGTTGCGTTTCCACACCATCCAGGGTTTATTAATCGTGGTGCGGTGAGATTTTTTTTATTAACGAGTGAAATCTCTCCCCGGGAGGCATAATAAAAAACACTCGAAGTTGTTATTTTACATACCTATTTTTAAATCTTCGGTAAAACCGACGGTTTTCAAACTGTAATAAGTCACCTTCATCGGATAGTATCCTACGAATGCAAACAAATAAAAGAACTTAATATATAATAACAGAGAAATTAATAAAAAGTAAAGTTATTAAACAAAAATCACGAATATTTTTAGTTTTTCTCAAAATTATTAAATATGAAAATAATTTCATGATAAAGCTGCAAACATTTCTTCAAAGCAGTTGCTCAATATCAGAATGGCATAAACACAAACAGAATGGCCGCCATTCTGTTTAATGAATTGTTCAGCTCGGCAAATCCATGCTAGTTGGATACGTCTAAAAGCATCATTATTATTCCTAATAGTAGCGCCAGTTTCTTTTATACGATGTCTCAATTCTTCTTGTGTGTCAATACGAGCGGAATAGACTAACGACTTCGTCAAACCCCAAAGGAAAATGTTCGCTGACGTGGATCGGGAGATCGAGGTGGCCATTTTCCTGATCTGTTTCGAGCAACACTACTTACTAAATCTGTTGTTTAAATTATTCATCGCATCACGACATTAGTGAGCAGGTAGCCACCATTGAAAAATCACATCTACACTCTAACTACAAGTGGAATATCTAGATTTTGTTTGCAAAAAATGCAAGTACCGATCTCCATTGAGCCTTGGAGGTAAGAAAAAGGTTTATGAAATTATCACCACGATAACTACACCACACTTTTCACTGAAGGTCTTCAGTCGCGCACCAAATCTCAGACGGTCAGCATCGTTACAGCTATGGCTGCTGTCGGCATTGATTTTCGGTACACAAGCTACGACGAGGACCTCGCCCACGTGCATGTCTCCTCCTGGTGCGACGGCCACGATGACCAGATCCTCAAGGTATGTCTATGTATTATTTACACGCACAAAAGTTAAATAAGGTATAGTCTGACTTTGCGTTCTACGTGATATACAATCTGTTTCAGTGAAACGATTGTACTATGTAAATACAGTCTTTTTTTGAGATGGTTACTTGCAATATTTAGTCATGAATTATCTCCAATGGCAATACTAAATTTGGATTTATGAAACTATAACACAAAGCATGCTCTGCACCAGTATAAAATTCCATGATGACTGATGAAATTACTCATTAGCGCGTGCCACCTAGTAAGAATTTCGGGGACTAACGGTGTTAAGCGGGAATGAAACTTAAAGAAATACTGAATTCAGTGATTTATCAAACAATCCTCTAAGTTATTTATTTTTTTAATTGTAAAGGGTACTTTTGTACAACTAATTTAGAAATATTCTGTATAATTAATTTATATATTAGAAACTGAAATTGAGGTTGACATGATGACACCAGCGCTTCTAGCATATATGCAGTACTATTTTGAGGTAATGTTGCACCGACGTCAGCGCTTCTGGCAGGATGTGGATCCAATATTGAGGTCTGGTTGCTTCAGACACTAGCGCTCTTAGGCATTTACCTATTTGTGTCTATTTAATTCAACTTTTTCAATTTCATTTATAATAAAATTATAAATGCAAACTTTTATTTATAATAAATTATAAATACACACTCGCACACAAATTAAATATGTTTCTTTTAAAATTGTCTTAAGAAGGATTTTTCTGTATTTTTTTTAAACATAAACTAAATATATTTGTTTTTTACACTGATAGAGAGAGAGAGAGAGAGAGATATTAAATATAATTTAGTTACATAAACATTTTAATACATTTAATCTATTAAAATTTAATTTTAATAATCCCGACGGCCCGGAAGACTATGTGGCAGTACGGGCTAACGCAACATTCTCCCGTCTTATTGGACGATCCAGTTCGAAACCTAGCCAGACAAAATTACTTTTTTTTACAGTTTAAATATTATCTCATTATTTAATTCTCCCGTTCACAACAAACAACAGTTGATGATCCAGCGCTACTAACCTCTAGATATATTCGAATTAATATTTACTGAGTAAAAAAATTATGTTGGCAACTTCCTGTGGGTAAAAGAATTTTTGCTCGGGGGAAAAAATAAATTTCTCAAGTGGTGGGGCTCCAATAATAGTGCTTCTAGCGGCAGCAGGAAGAACGCAACAGTCTCCATATTTCTCCACTACTCATACGTTGTCAAAGAATTAAATCACAAAAAACAGCATCCAAGCTATTATTCGTGTGAATCGAGTAAACAGTGCTTTGTCATTTCCTGACATTCTAAAAACTAACTTATTAATTTCTATTTCAATTCTTCCCTGAACATAAGAGAGAAATTTTTCTAAACAGTTGCTACGTAATACGTCACCTCGGGCAGTAAACAAACCGAAATCAACAATTTTATACGATGGTCGTCCAGAAAGTAAAAACCGATTTTGTTTTACAACAAATTTATTGTATTTATTTTAATTTTCATACATATCATAATCAACATTTTAAGCTATTTTCCCACGTAATAACTTCCTAAGTTCAAGTTTTTGTAAATTGTGGCATTATTTTTTTATGCCGTCGTCAAAGATGTCTGCCGCCAATCCATTAAGCCACTCATGACGCCTTGACGTCGTCGTGACTTTCATAGTGGTTTCCATCAAGAAACGCCATCAATTTTTTAAACAGGTGGAAATCGTTTGAAGCAAAATCTGGACGGTACGGTGCATGGTCAAAAACATCCCATCCGAAACCTTCGAAAAGTTCACTATTTTTTTTTTTTTTTTTTTTTTTTTTTTGCTGCATATGAACATGCATTGTCAAAGCAAATAACATTCCACAGTCAAAAGACCATGCCGAGCGATTTTGAATTGCGCGATGAAGTTTCACCAAAATTTCTGAATAAGTCAGTATTAATTGTCTTTCTACGTGGATAAGTGGATAAGCTCACACGGTAAGATTCTATGGCATTTCCAAAAAAATTGTGGCCATCACTTTGCGTTTTGAAAGAATTTGAATTTTTTTGGCTTTGAAGGACCACGTCTTTCGTGAAGGTGACATGTACACTGAAGCTCATATACTTACTTATACATTAAAGCTCAAGTTTTTGAAAAGTTTCCAAAAACTGTTCCTCACTGGAGTGTAGTTCGAACTCTTATCAAACAATTTCGGTCAATAGGCTCTGTTGAAGACGCTGATAGAGATGGAAGACAACCTAAACTAAACGAACAGAAGCTGCTTGATATTTTGGATGCTATGGTTGAAAGTCAATGCGTAATTTAGCACAGCAGCAAAATGTCGGACTTGCTACCGCACATAAAGCTGTAAGAAAAGAACTGAAACTTTTCTCTCTACAAGTTAATGTGTTCAAGAACCTAACCTACAGATCGAGCCAAAATATTAAATTATTGTCAATGAGCATTCATCAAAGATCGTTCATTGTCAATGAGACACATTTTATTGACCAAAATTCCATAGGTATCCTCCACGACATTACATTTTTTACAGCTGAAGTGTGGTTTCATCTGGAAGGGTATATTAATTCACAAAATACAGGTCGATAACCAACTCCCATAAATTACATCAACAATCTTTACACGAAGCGAAAATTAGAATCTGGGTCGGTGCGAGTAGAACGCGCTTTGTGTGTCCTACCTTCTTTTTTTTTAAAACAGTTAATAATGATCGGTAGTGTGCTGTTTTAATAAACTTCATTATTCTGTTAACAGCAGTGGAAATCAATCAGGCTGGTTCCTATAAGTTGGCGTCACAAGTAACAAGTCAATAACTTTTTTATAGAATGTCTTTGGTGGATGAATCATTTCAAGGGGGCTTGTGGCCCGCACAATCGCTCAATATGACTCCTGCAAATTACTTTCTACGAGGAGCCGCGAAACAAGCGGTTTATCGCAACAGACCACGCACGATTGACAAACTAAAAACACAATAACAATATGCAACGATATAATCGTGTATATTAGCTAGTTAAAGTGTTTTAAAACAAATTTAAACGTGTGCAGTGTTGTATTGATGTTGTAGGAGGTCATTTTCAACACCTTTTATAAACTATTCCTGTTATAATAATATCCGTTTCTATAAAATAATGAAATAAAAATACGAAGTAATAATTAAGAAAATTTCTTCATTACACTTCCAAAAATCTGGACAGCAACTTTCCGAACGCTCTGTATAATATTCAAAGAAATTGGCAAACAAAGCAATTCTGTTAGCCACTATCACAACTGTCGTCGTTAGATTTGACACCGTTCATGATCCAATCTTGGAATTAATCTGTTTTCATCCTTTATAAGTTTACCTTAATATAAATAAATGTCTACACAAATTCATTTTTGGTCGTTTTTCAATCTTTTTAATAATTTCATTTCTCTCTTGAGGTAAGTAGTAATTTTATTAACGCAACGAGTTGCCATAGAAGAAATATATTTATTTTTTCTTAATAGAAATAAAATATTCTTGGAATCACCTGAATCTTGCATTTAAAGTGAACCTGATTTGGTCTATGCCTGATAATGTACAATCCAGGCGTCTATTTTACATGCATTATTATTACATAGTAAGCATTTTTATATATCTTTAATAATGTCTGTTTTGTTTTTCTTCTTCAAAATCACAGCCATTTTAAACGTTCTAAAAAAAAAGAAACTATAATTTCAAAAACAACAGACTTTCTTCCAATGTAAATTTTTTTTAACTATATTAATATTACTTCCTGGTAATTTACGGTTAGAAAGATGTCTAATCCCTTTAACTATCTTCATATCTTCCCCTCTCTAATTCATTTCTAGTATGTTATGCTACGTATTTGAAACACTTATTTTTCAGCTATAATTTTCAAATGCTACTTCCTGTGGTTTATGAAAATACTTTCTCTTTCTGAGAGTAAAAATATTTATTCTTTCTGAAAGTCCTGTAGTACATAAATAATATAAATATTCCATGTATTATTTCTTTAGTTCTTCAAGTAAATGCAATTAATAAAGTATTAATTAAATAATATATGTAATTCATTAAATTTTTTTTTCACTACTTCTTCAAATTTTGTTTATGTAGTAGGTAGATATAGTTAATAGCAACATATGTATTTCTAATTTCCATAAGGCAATATTTATTATATATACTACATATACAAAATTAAATATATATATATATATATACTTACGACATATACAAAATGTATATATATATATATATATATTCTTTAATAAAAAAATGATTTTCAACTTAGTGTGTACTTATTCTGATGTATTTGGATGGATGTTTGTACAACCTTATTTCAGCCTTTACATTTGTCTCAGTACAACTGCAACAGCAATTTTATTACATCTTTGAGATATCATTTTCTCATGAAAATTCCTAAAACATATGTTCAGTTCCTGTGAAATTCCTCAAAATTCTAATAGTTTAAATTTCTTCAGTTTTGGAACAGCTTACATTTCAGAAGTAAATGTCATTGTTGGAAAGTATATATATGTTGGAACAAATTTTATTTTATTTTTAGCCATTTACAGACAATAAAATAAATAATGTGTAAGTATAACAGAAAATTTATTTTGTAGATTTCATGGAAAAACTTCATAGATAAAAAACCCAGCATGACCAAATTCTAAATTAAATAATTAAAAAGTAATAATAAAAATTAATTGAATGTAATGTATTGCAAACATACATTTTGATGACTAGCATATTATTAAAAAACACATTCATTATCCTTGTACATAGTAATCTGCTTTTAGACTGATTGTAGTTTGGAGGCATGAAACCAAAAATCTGGCCATAATTTAATTATTGTCCTGTTGACTTAAATATCTGTGAAAACTATAAAATATGCTGATGAGTGTTTCTGTGATGAGATATATTACTAGAAATTGAATTAGTAATAACTTTATATTCATTTTAAAATAAATAATACAGATAATATAAACATGTTTGACTTACTTGAATGTTCCTGACCAATTGAAGTCTCTTGTATCATGGAGCATTGCGGAAGGACAGAAGAAGTTATATTTGACGGTACTGGTACCGGTACTGACACTGACTGACTGGAAACTGAAGATGGCACTGTCGTCAGAAAAACTGGATTAAAATGGCTGTTGTTTTTATGTACATCTACAAATCGGTAGCTATTTGTGTAATTATTTTGATGTTGCTCTCGAACAATACTCGATGAAAAATTGAAATAAGTGTAATAACAGTTATTAGAATCTTTTTTGTTATTTTCTTTACAGTTATATGTGCAATATTTTTCAGCAATACTGTTCCTGAATTCCCTTGTACAACTGGTTTTATTGTTTGTAGTTGTAATAGTATTATTATTATTATTACAGCTATTATTATTATTATTACTATTAATATTATTATTATTGCTATTAATAAATATATTTCTGTGATTGTTGTGCTCATTGCTAATGCTGTTATTTTTTCTGCAGTGATAATTATTTTCATCGGTATTAACACAGTTCTCACAGCGATTGATATTTCTGGTGTTTCTCTCACTGTCAAAAACGGCATAATTCTGACTGATGCTATGATGACTGCTATTTCTATTATTCTCCAAATTAATATCATTTTTTTGATTGTTCTTGGAATTTCTATCGTTACTACTACTTTTATTATCTTGTTCGTAGGCACTTTCATATTTATCACTTTTGGTTTCACCAGATTTTATTTGCTCTGCTTGATGGTTATTTAATTGATTTTGTATACTTATTTCAGGTTCAGCTTGTGTCTCAGAAGGTTCATCATTTTTATCCCTATTTAAAAATCAAATAGCTAGAAAAGTGAATGAATAATTAGACAAGATATATTTATGTGCTATTTTTAAATAAACAAGATTTTATTTCTTACCTAGAAAATTTGAGGTTTTCATTTATTTTTAATGATCTATAAAAACTGTAATGATGGAAAGAGCAATTTCCTGTCTAAAGCAAAGGATTATTCTAAAAGAGTTTATAATATCAAGTTTCATCAACAGTATGGATTTTTTGTTTGATGTAAAAAAGCAGAAAAATTTTTGAAAGATGTAAGTGTTTCTCTGGTATAAAAAACAAAAAAATTCTGATGCAGTAGAATTACAGAATTTTTTTGCAAATGAGAAAAGTAAGTTCTTAAATCCACTGCTACTAATTCTTAAAACTTATTCACAACTTCGTAGGTATTAATTTTGTTATATTTCAAAGTAGATTTTACTAAAGTAAATTGGACAAAACTGGAAAAAAAAATTAGAATTATAAATTTTAATATGATTTAAAACCATTACTTCTTTCCAGTAATTTTTTGTAACTAATTTTATTAAAAATTATTAGTTGCAATATACCAATAATATACAATTTTTAAGTCAAAGGGAATTATTCTAGAATTGTTCAAATTTGAAAATCCTAATCAGCTTTTGTTAAACATAACCTTCACCATCTTTATCTGATAACTAAGTTTAAATTAATTTAAATAAATATATTAAATAAATTGAATTTTTATGTTAAAAGTTAACATTTAAAACTGAAGAAAATAAAATTTCTTAGAAAAAAATTTATGGTTAATATAGGAAATTAAAATACTGAAATTTATATTGTAAATCCACAAGCAAACCGAGTTCTTAAAGACTCATTTTGTATGGTGAAATGAAGTAAATTGTTTTGCTTTGACAAATAAAGTGTGCGTGTGTGTGTGTGTGTGTGTGCGCGCGCGCGCTGGAATTTCCTGCAAATCTATACTCTCTACCAGCCCTAGTTAAAAAAAATCCATTAAGTTAAATCCAAAATGGCCTCCAGCAAAACTTACTGAATTTTGTAAATACTGTTATCTTTGCCATTCATCATCAGCTTATAGTGCTGTTCATAATTTTGTATTTTGTTTTTAATTTATTCATAGATTACATTTATGTCAGCCCACTTACAAAATTAAGAAATAACATAGTCGTCCAGAATAGCTACCTACAAGTAAAATTCAATTCTACAAGTCAGTTTAAACTTACACTATAAAAAAAGCAATAAATCAGTTTAAGTATGCAAGAACAAAATATTGACTGCTACATGATAAGGTATGCAGCTTTTAGATACCTTTTACAGAAACAATATCATCATAAATGCATTTGAATAATTTAGTCAATCAGCAATATTTCTTTCTCTGGGAGGTCTTTCCAGAATAATCATGTTTCTGTTTTGGACCAGTATCTCGGTGCTTTTTCCATCAATTTTAATAAAATGTAGCATTTGGTTTCATCCTTTCCCTCAATTGCAATCTTCAGTAGGGATTTTCTTCTCATCCAACGTCCCTGCCAATTAATTTTCATCTTTTAATACTTTAAACATTCCTATTTATAATTCAATACTTTTCATTCCTGACCCTATCTTACAAGTCCTTTAATTTTTCCCGATGCACACTTCTATTGTTTCTATTCTTTTATTTGGTTTTTTAATTGCCTGTCTTTATACCGTATGTGGTCATATTTTACAAGGCGTGTTTTTAAAGTAAGTACTTTCGAATTCAAGCCGATGCAGCGCTGCAGTCGGTGTCTTGCACATGAGCATTGTGTACCTACATCTGTTGACAAGCCACAGACGCCATTACCGCCAAAATCGATCGTATTTAGATTTACTTTTGCGAATTTTAAATGACTCTGCCAAATGAAAATCCTGCCGACTGTGAATTACGTGCTCTTATTCGTTTTATGTTTGCTAAAGACGTAAATCCGGTTGAAATTCACCGTCAGAGTTGTGAAGTCTACGGAAAACACATTATGAGTGATGTAATGGTGTACGGAAATGGGTTAGAGCTTTCAAGGAAGGCCGAAGAAACGTTGATGAAAAACGTAGTGGGCGACCTTCAGTGATCACTGACAATTTGGTGCAAAAAGTCGATGAAAAAATTAAAGAAAACAGCCGCTTCACGATTTCTTCATTATCATTGGAGTTCCCTCAAGTTTCAAGAAGTGTTCTTTACGAAATTGTTAGTGAACG
>JAAAKQ030283815.1:0-10414 GCA_010016005.3 Zanna intricata | reverse complement strand
TTTTTTCGATTTCCCAGCTCAAAAACCATAAGAAACAATTGAATTTGCCCCTTAATTGACCTTCCCAGAATTTCAGCAACACTTAATTTACCTGGAGGAACTGAAACTCGGGCGAAATCTTTTCCCTGTATAACTTGCTAATGAAGCATTTTCGGACCTATGTTTATATGAACTTTTTTCCTATTTTTAGCATCTAGAATGCTAAACAAATAAAGAGAGAGAGAGAGCCTCTAGAATGAGTTGTCAAAGTATAGCCCTAACCTCCTGAATCATTCTGTAAATATTTTAAGTTGGATCCTATGGTGAGCAATTTATATCTTTTTTAGAATCTACTGATTTCTTTAACAATAACTCCTTGTGATGCTCTTTACTACTGCAGAAATCAAAGTTTTTCTAGTTCCTAAAGGTAAATGCTTCACCTTTCCTTATGTTAACTGTGGTAAAATTACACATTTCAAAAATTATTTACATAATTATTATAATTTATGTACTTATCTCAATAAAATAGTTGCATACCATATTTAAAGAAATAAAATTAAAAAAACAAATTAACAATTAAGATTTCTATTTTCATGAATTTATTTACACTTATTCTTTGAAACAATAAATAATAAAATTCTATCTAATAACTTACCACAAACAATAAAAAATAGAAACAAGTCAATAACTAAATAATAAGGATATACCTCATTACTTTAAAGAAAACATAAGATATGGGGAGTTATGATATAAATCATCATATAAAACTGGTAAATGTGTTCTTTTGAAAAAATACGGTAAATTTATGATCACATTAAATATTTACAGCAATACTAATACAAGGAATTTATATATGTATATATATATAGAGAGAGAGAGAGAAAAAATGAAACAGTTAATATTTACCACAAGTTAGTTATCACTCATCTAAACACATTTCAAGAGCAATGAGAGTTTTTTTTTTAACAACTTCACATAATAATCACATCACAAAACAATAAAGAATTAAAGTAATGTAACACAATGCTGTAATCCAAAATTCAGCACATTATAACATCAAAGGAAAAACTTTGAGAAAATTTAAATGCTCTCTACTGGATGTAGTAAACATATCTTCATCACAGCCATTTTAATAACTGGTATCATCATGACACTATTGTGCTGCAAACATTTCAAGCTACCTGAAACAAAATTAAAAAAAAACATTCACCATGAAAGATAATTAAAAAAAAAAAAATAGTTGTTACCATCTTAATACTTTTCAAGTAGTTTTTTTTGGCATATATACCTGTTAAATATGAATAATGGGTTAAGTAAAATTTGCAGGAAATAAAAGTTTTTGATTATTTAATACTTACTGTTCTTTTGAAATATGTTTGAGTAGTGGTAAAAACAAACAGAATATCGGTAATGTGCCAAATAAATATAATCACCATAAATATGATAACAGAATAGTAAGAAATATAGTTTGCAAGAAAATTTTACCCACAATATGTCTTGACAAATTCTGTATTCTCAATGTCACTGCAGTTTATCTAGTGAAAGTATCTTATTTCTTCTTCATCCTTATGGCTGGGTTAGTAATCTTACCTGTGCTCATTGCTGTCTCTAGTGCCAGTTCTAGTAAAATTAGAAAAACTTCTGAGCATATGGAAGAATAAAATGCTAGTATTTGTCCATCTAATGGAAACAAATTTCTTTGAAGATAAACAGAAACGGTGTGTACAGAACTCGCCTTTTAAGTTTTTATAAATGATCACCTAGTGATCATAATGAATAATTTCAATCTCGCTATTGAGATGTGAAACTATTATTGTTGTAAAATTCGATTTTTTTTTATTGTTACAACAATAAAGAACTCTGAAATCAGCTGAGTAGTTTCTTTACAGTAAAAATTTTAGAAAACCACATTCGTGTAAATATGAAAATTTCATGTTGGTCGATTTTTTATTATTTTAGTAAGGACCTAACTCAATAAGAGTCTCAAATCAAATCAAATTTTGTTTAACTTTTGGTAATGAATCACTATCAGAAAAGACTATTTACAATTGGTTTGCAGAATTTCATCGTAGTGTTAGTTCTGTCAGCGATGAATTTTGTGAACGACAACCAAAATTACTTGTTACTCTAAATTACATAAATGCTGTAACTTACTGTGAGATAGAGGCATTCCTTAGGCATATCAAAGAGACTAGAGTACATTCGATTTTGCATGAATATTTGTTGAAAAAAGCGCAGTAATAGATTCTGGACAATTTAATCAAAAAACAGGCTTGTGTCAATTGGTATGAGGAAATACTAAAAAAATTAAACCAAAGAAATGTAAAATCTGTATATAACATCGTAACAGGAGATGAAACTTGGATAAATTTATACAAGCTGGAAAGTAAGCAATAATAAACTGTTTGGTCTTCCAAGATAAACCTAATCCAACAAAGGAGATTCATTTGCTTCCAAGAATATGATTGCTTGTTTCTTCAGTAATACTGGACAAGTAACAACTACAGCTTCAGAGGATTGAAGAACAGTTATTGCTGAAGAGTATACAACAATTTGTTAGTCAGAGGTCATCTATAAAATCAGGAAAACAATCGAAAACATCACATCATTCTTCATCATGACAATGCCAGCTCTCACACAGCACGCCAAACAATTGATTATTTGACAGAAAAACAATGAACTGATGTCTCATTTACTGTATTCACAGGATTTTTTGCCTAACAACTTCTTTTTGTTGCCTCCCCCAAAAAAAAAATGCTTGAAAAGCAATTTTCATCACCTCAAGAAGCTATAGAATCCTTCCAAAATCCATATTTTTGAGGTACCAACTTCAGAGTAGAAAAGAATATTTTGAGAATTAGTTCAAATGAATGCACACGTGTATAAATCTTAAAAGCAAATATTTTAAGAAACATTACAATAATTTATTCCAAAAAACCTTTTCTTTCATTATATTTTGTTTTTGTAAAATATTAAAAGGCAGCCCTCGTACAACATATTAAATGAATGCTTGGATTTAGTTTATAGGACAGAATGTGATAAAATCCTGAACACTATTTATATATTTCTGTAACAGCCTGATTTGACTAAAGAAGGAACTGAATAGTATTATCAAAAGATCTACTATAAATGAGAAGGTAGTTGTGGAAACTCAAGCGAGTTATGTACTTCAACATAAAATCTCAAACATGATTATTTTTGCATAGCAAAGCTGATTAATCTAAAATTAGCCTAATGAAGGGTTTATAAATATAATTATACAAATTAAAAAGAAAAAGATGGACATATTCATAACAAGCACACTTTATTTGTTGCTATACATCAGATTCAACAACAAAACATGGAAAAATAAAAAAAAACAAAAAAATACTTACTTTTGGGGTTAATACAATCTGGTTTCATGTTTTACAAGTGGCTTTGCTGCTGTTTATGGCACTTATGAAACATTCACCTAACGGCTTTACCATGTGGTTGAATAGTACTAGTCAAATCAGAAATCTTTGTTGTTTTTATTTTTTAGAATTTATTTCATGAGTAAATTTTAGTTCATTTGATTACGTTGAGTTAGTGGTTTTTTTTGTACTATGTGTATCTGCATGTTATGAGAATATGTATAATTTCATATGGAATCACTTGTTTTTCATTTGTATATCTCTGTACTGATTCTACACTAAGCGCTATACATATTGACTACTTTTATATCTAATGGTTGGTGTATTCTTCATGTCTGGTTGAATGTGTCCACTCAGTCTAATATAATGCAAATTAAAATGTTTGTAATTTTGAGTTATTAATAATCTCTTTTAAAATCTGGCCACCTACAATTAATTTATTATTTCTTTCTAAATAAATATCAATAAATTGACATTAATAAATAATAGAACTTTAAAAGTTTAGAAACAAACTTCATATTTCTTTACTCCTGCATGCATCATCTGTGGCATAAAATTTTTTACTAAATTTGTTAAACTGATCACCAAAAAGGTATTGATTATTATAATTGAGAAATCAATCTATGGAATTATTCTGCTAAGTAATTTATTACTAATAAACCTAAATACTGATATTACAACAAAGCTATTAGAGTATGTTTTTGTTAATGTAATTTACATCATCATTCCAAGACAGATTATAACCAATTACTACACTTAAGATTTTCACTAATGATGGTTCCATAGTATTATAAAGTATAATGAAACTAACATTACATTCTTGTTACCTACGTGCACCTTTACAGTGTAGTTATGTTTTACAATGTTTTTATTGATATGTAATATGGGTACTTAGTAATTTTTATTCACTGTTTAAAAGCTAATATTGATTAAATATTTTGAGGCTAAATTAGCTAATCTAAGCACAAAATAATAGCCCAGGAAAATATCTGATGTTAAAATTTGCTGATGGGATTAAACTTAGCCTAATATCATGATAAGTGGCAGGGATTTAATGCTGGAGAAGAAATTCAGTTTGAGAACAAATACAATGAAATAGAACTGAAAAACTATAATGAGGAGATTAGAATAAAAAAGAACAGAATTTACCATAAGTCACAGAATTTTGTTATCTATATAATAAAATAACATGAATGGACAAAGTAAATATGATATCAAAAGTAAACTAGCACAAGCCAGGAGAGGGATGTGATCAGCTGGTATAGAACACAATCTTAAGATGAAAGAGAAATTCTAAAACTATTTATGTAGTTTACCACTTTTTGTCTGTAAAAATTGGAAGGCAAAAGAACAAAAAAGGCTGTTGAAATGTGAGGTCACAGAATATGTTGAAAAATGGGTGGGTTGGCAGAATATTGTTAAAAGAGTAAGGTGTTGGAGGCCATACATTAAGGCATCCCCTCTGTTTTAGCGTCTGTATGTTGTACGGTATTACCTCAGAGGATGAATTAGGATGATGTATATGAAAGTAAATGAAGTGTAGTCTTGTACAGTCTCAGGTTGACCATTCCTGAGATGTACAGTAAACTGAAACCCTAGGATTTCAACCCTAGAACTCTCAACTTCAAAATCAGTTGATTTGCGATGAGTTCACCACTAGATCAACCCAGTGGATTGCATTAAGGTATAACGAGTTATTGAATTTCAGAAAAAAGTATTTAAAATAAAAATAGTAAAGGAAGGCAGATTAGAATAAATAATTGGAATGTTGAGGGTAACAGAACACAAAATATTAAGTTATGTTTGATATCATGACTTGTACCATAAAATATTTTCTTATGTACCAGTTGCATAAAATTATTCATCTCTTACTTAATTCCAAAATATTTCTATAACAAAATATGAAATGGTTCATAATCTTAATCTGCAAATAAAATACACTTCTATTAAACAAGGAAACAACAAATTCCTATCAAACAATATTCCAACAAAACTTGAACCAATTTTCTCATAACTTTTTTTAAATACTAACTTACTATTACTATTAATAAGTATATTAGAATAAAAATACAATTAAACAAATTTAATGGTAAAACACTAATTCTTTTGAAAAACAAATTAATAATATATGATTACACACTGTCTAAATAAGCAGAACTTTTTTTTAAAAGATATCTTCAGATTTTTTACTAAGCTCTTTCACTGGAAGTATTTTATCTGCTATAGAAATTTTGAGAGGATTTTAATATGTGCTCAAATGATATATCTGATCTGAGCTGTAATATCACCATCAAAAGTTCAGAATATAAGTTCTACAAAATATTTAATGGAAACACAGTTCTACAAACTACAGTTGTCATTTTTTATACTTAAAAATTAAAGATCTACTTTTAAAGGAAAAATAATTTAATGTGGATTAATTTTTATTTGTAAAAAAAGCAGTTATCAGTTTAATAAATAAAATAAACCCAATAAATTTTCATATAGTGCAGAAATCCGGTGATTTTATCAGTGAATCCAATGATTTTAAAACATAATAGTTAATATTTTTATTTAATTATATTTTAAACATGAATAAATTTAACACACGAAACCATTAAAATTACATCTTACTTTTAAAAAATAATATTCTTCAGATGGCTACTGATTTACTGTAGGCAACTGCACATGGGCTAACCTGACTAATGACATGTGCTCTTTTATAAAGTATGCATATCTTGTAGATGAGCTGTTAGTAATACGTGTAACTGTCACACTGTTAGATATAAATACAGTTACAAAGTCAGATTTTTTTACATTTAAAGACGTATACTCAGTTATTTATTGTTAATAATGTACAAAGTGTGATAAAAAATACGGCGCATGAATTTTTATAGCAGCAATTACTTATGCTGCATCTATTTCAACTAGTATGTCTCATACCTTCATGTGTTGAGACACAGGCAGTGACAAGTTTAAACACGTTTCGGCCTTACAGTCTGCTTCTATAGCCGCTACAGTGAGGTCATGATTGCAGTGTCTGTCGTGAAACGTGGATCTTGAACAATGCATTAACATTAAGTTTTGTTTCAAGTTGAAAAAAAGTGCAAAAGAAGCTTACGAAATGTTAAAATTAGTGTATGGTGATAATGTGGTAACCTTAAAGACTGTTTACAAGTGTTATGAGCGATTTAAAAGTGGAATGAGTCGGTTAAGGACGAGGATCAGTTACGACGTCCTTCGACCTCTAAAACAGATGAAAATATGCAAAAAGTGGCCAAAATATTTTGTTCAAACAGGCTAATGACTATTCGAGAGCTTACTGAAGAACTTAACATCTCCTATGATCCGTGCAAAGTATTTTAACAGATAATTTGCAAATGAGACGAGTGAGTGCCAAATTTGTTCTGAGACTTTTGACTGATGAACAAAAAGAAAATGATGTTTCAGTTTGCACGGAATTGAAGGATCGTCTTCATGCAGATGCGGACTTCATGGCCAAAATTGTTACTGGGGATGAAAGTTGGGTCTATGGCTATGACCCTAAGACAATAATTCAGAGTTCTCAATGGAAAACCAGTAACTCACCTCGCCCTAAAAAGGCGTGTCATTCAAAGTCGAACATCATGGTCATGGTCATTTTTTTTTGATTGTGAGGGTATAGTGCGATCAGAGTTCGTTCCAAGAGGAACAACTGTAAACTCCGAATTTTAGAAGGGGGTGTACTGGAACGTTTGCATAACGATGTGTGAAGAAAGAGACCTAAAAAATGGCCAACGGCTTTCTTCTTCATCATGACAACGTGCTGTGCCATAAATTGCTTTTGCTTCGCGAGTTTTTGGCAGCTAAAAGTCTTCCTGTCTGTCCACATCCGCCTTACTCACCAGATTTGGCACTATGAGACTTCTGGCTCTTCCCGAAAATAAAAAATGTGCTAAAAGGAAAACGTTTTGACACCATTCCTGACACTGAGAAGGCCACAACAGAGTAGCTGAAAGCCATTCCCAAAGAAGCCTTCCAGAAATGCTTCCAGTCATGGATTCAATGTTGGGATAAGTATATTGCTAGCCAAGGACAGTACTTTGAAGGAGATTAATTCATATTTAAGGTAACTTTTTTACAACATAATTCACTGTATTTTTTTATTACACCTCATACGTCTTATAAATGTGATGAAAATAATTTAGAGGGTAAGCATTAAGTTTATTCTTTTTTAACACAAAACTACGCTATCCTGATTTAAAAATAATTAAGAGATAGAATAGTTAATTACTATATACGAATACAATAGCTAATTAGGTCTTTTGTTTAGGGTAAAAAAAGAAAAATGGCCTTTAAGTTCAGAAATGACCAAGCAAGAGATCCTTGCACTTTTAGAACTAGATGAGGTACATTCATCTGATGATAAAGAAGTGGATTTTATAGAAGAAGAATTTTTTTTGGCGATTCTGATATTGATCCAAATTACGATCCATCCAGGTAAAGAACTTATGGAATGTGATATTGATAGTGAAGTAGAAAATGTTACTCATGAAAATGTACGAAGCTCATAAAGAGTACCAAATCTTCGTAATATAAATGAGAAATATAAAAAAAACAACCAATGCAGGAAAGAAAAAAAAAACTAGAAAAAATCCAAGCAAACCAAGGTAAAATTTAAAATATTGATGGTGATAAGGTCAAGGGAAAAAACGGGGCATGGGAACAGACCACAGAACTTCTAAAAGAATAGAAAACACAAAAATCTCAACAACAAAAAAATACTGTTCGCATTAGGCCACGTACAAAAAATATTGTAAAGGATGTCTGTGATCCTTTAAAATTCTTCAAACAATTTTTTAATTGAAATATTATGCAAACCATTTTATTACATATAAATGAAGAAATATGCTGCTAGCAAGCAAATTATTAGGATCTGAGTCATTCTGCTTTATAAAATCTTGCTATGGAAGAGAGTGAAGTAGTATTTGGACTCATATTTTAGCTGGAACCATGAAAAATAATTATTTCCAAGAAAATTTTTTTTAAGATATGATGTTAAATATCAAAGCACCTTGTCAAAGTTTCGGTTTAATTTTTTAATAAATTCTTTAAGGTTTGATGATTGGAAAACTTGATATCGACAAGTAGAGTCAAAACTTGCTCCTGTCAAAGATAAATGGGATACATTCAAACAAAATTGTAAATCACATTATGAACCGAGTATCCATTTTGCAATTGATGAACAGCTAGTTGGATTCAAAGGAAATTAACTTCCAAGCAAACCAAATAAATATGGCATAAAAGTTGTAATGATCTTTGATGAATCATAATGGATGGTATTTTAATATTTGTAGAATAAAGTATTTCTTAGTTAATGAAAGTTTGGTTAATTTCACATTTTGGCTTTATTGATTGTAGAGAATATTTTTAAACATATTGAATGGAATCTCCATCAATAAATTTTATGGTTGTAAATTGTACAAAGCAATTTTTTAACATATTAGGTTCCTAAGACGTACAGTTAGCAACCATGAAAAATAAAATAAGGGCAGCGTTCTAGAGTTAAGGGAATATGAGGTGTGATAACAAAAAATGAGAATTTTAATTATTGTCAAAAAGAATTTACTTATTCTATCACGTTGATACTGCCCCCTTTAAAGTCCCAGAGAAACAAACACAAAAGCATTCCTTCCAGTTCTCAAAACACTTGTGCAAAGCATTTTTTGGTACATAGCCTTAAATTCACTTAATTATTTTTTTCTTCAATTAACTGTCAACCCCAAACTGCTGTCCTTTTAATGAATTCTTAATCAGTGGATACAAGAAAAAGCCACAGGGTGCCATGTCTGGAGAATACCAAAAGCTACTCATTAGTGAGAGTTATTTATGTTAACTAATGACATATAATTAAATATGTTTATGCAGTTGTTTAAACGCAAATTGTTTAAATAGTTTATGTTAACTAACGATTAATAGTTAAGTTTGAGCTGGAGTGTTATGGGTGCAAAATCTAAGAATTGTTTGCTCCCACTTGTGTCCATTTTCTTTAGAATGCCTCACACACACTCTGTAAAACTTCTAATGATACTATTTACTGATCTTACAACCTTGTGGTAAGAATTCATAATGTCACTGTAATTGAAAAAAGAAAGGAGTACCTTAATAATTAGTCATATCAGTAATATTTACTTATATTAACATTCTATCACAGAAAAATTACCCAGTGATGCTTTTGCTGAAAATTCAACAGTTTCAGAACAAATTTTACTGCTACTCATTTCTGCATAGTAACATACCGCACAGGATGGCCTGCCATGGAAGCACGGGCCCGACTTATCTCGGAGAACCAACCCTTTAACAACATCATGTGGTTTTCTCTGGGCTAAAAACCATTTTATACTGAAAGCTCCACATCTGGAGTACAGCACACGCTTGACCAGCACAAATCTCTAGTTCATTCCTAGAATTGGCGTGAACGAGCAGCAGCCCATCATCAGCATAAGCGATGATATGGCAGCCACTGGGCACATGCAACTTCAATGATGCCTTATTATACTTTCTTTTTTAAAATTATCTTTTAACCTAGAAATTATGCTAATAATCTTACACAAAAATTCATGATGTCCAATTAAATAAAAAAAATGTCACTTCAAAGCAACATCAGTCAATCTATCACAAAATTTCAAAATGGTCAATCTTTGAAGTTTAATCCTAATGAAATATGTGAATGAATTACTCTTCAGTAATTAATAAACATAATTATAGCTTGAATATTTCATAATCAAGCTGATTCATTTAGAGCTCTTGTTCCAATAAATATGATTTTTTATTACATAAAACATAATGGGAGCACTGCCAAATATTATGTCATTAAATTTGTTTTAAAAGAGTACTCTCATCTAATGGCTTACTTATAAAAATGTAAAAATAAATTAGAATATCTAAAAATTTTGATTAAAGTTAATCTTGATGGCAATTTGTTGATCAATGAGAGTATAACATTGTCGGCGAGGGCGATTGCTGCAGAGATATTAACACCCTGATGCTAAATGTCGACCGTGGCATTTGCATCGGGGGGCATC
>JAAAKQ030283804.1:0-10414 GCA_010016005.3 Zanna intricata | reverse complement strand
GCTCATGCATTTTAGTTCAGCTCTAGGAGCTTTGATAAATGGTCGCATGAAAACGATTTTAGGTACAAGTAGTCCTTAGTGGCACAGACATTCGGTCTTATGCTCTAGGGCGACCGAATGGGGTGGTGGCGGGAGAAATGCCAGCAAACCAATCCAATTAGAAATAATGACAAGTTCTTAATATATAACCCACAATATCAATATGACAAGAAATATATAACCCTCCAGGTTGGTCTAGTAGTAAACTCGTCGTCGTAAATCAGTTGATTTCGTAGCCGGGAGTTTTCAGGTTCAAAGCCTAATAAAAGTTGATTTGTATACTAGATGGCGGATACCGGTGTTGTTTGGTGGTTGGGTTTAAATGAACCGCACATCTCAGGAGTAGTCAACCTGAGTTTGTTCAAGAATAACACGTTTACTAGTACATTTCCAGCTACATTGTTAAGTTGCTAATAACTTTAATTGTTGATTGTTAAGATATTTAACAAAAAAATGTATAAAAACCAAATTCGAAAAAATTACCCCAATAAATTTAGATATCTAGCGAAGTAATAATCTCAAATGGTTCAGTCAAGAAGGCGTTTGAAAGCAGAAAATTAGTTTATGAAAGATTGCAATTTTTAATGAAAGATACCTTCTACAAGGAAAATTTATCTTTATTTAAAAAAAAAATTGAGACACTATAATAAAACATTGAAATCAGCAATTTTCTGTTGAATAGAAACCTACAATATAACAAAAAAACTATAATCACTTTTAAAAACTTGGAAAAAAAAATTAAGAATAAATCCTGGCTCAAGAAAGGAGGAAGAAAACGAGAGACGGTTAGAGATTAAAATCAAATAAAGAATTTTAAAAAATTAAGTAAATAATAAAAAAAAAGTAAAACTTTTGAAGATTTACAAACCAACAAAAAAGCTTTGATAGATTTTGGAAATATAAAACTCCGTCCCCTTGAATAAAGCAAACATAGAATTAAAAGACTGTGAAGTTACAAAAAAAATTTAGAGAAAATATGCGTAGGATAGAAATTCTTGTGAATGCAAAAAGAACAAAGAGAAGCCTGTCCTAAAAATAAGAACGAAAAACAGAGCATAATGAAAAAATGAAAGAAATCTGGAGTAGAAAGAGGAAAAATCAGAACAGAAGGAATTGAAATGATGTTTGTGTGGTCCTCTACAGGCCTGTTCGGAAAAAAATCCCTTGTTATAAAATCTCTTTATTAGTAACCAAAGATGCCATCGTGTTCAAGCTACGAGAGATTTGTGTTTTTGAATATTCATACTTTAAACGAAGTTTAATTTTAAACTCACACGTGTAAGTACACGACATCACACTCATAATCGTAACTTAGGAATTGATCGTTTGTAATTATTTCTCTCTCATTCTCTCTCTCTCTCTCTCTGCACAATGAATACTTCAAATATTATTCTTACTGGTAATACTATTTAGCATTATTAATCTTTTTATATTCAATTTCTGAATGAGCAAAAGAGAATAAATTAAGAAAAATATTTTTGTTTTTAAAAAATTATAATACAAGTTAGTGTAATAAAAAACTATACAATTCTTGTTAAAAGTAGAAGCATAAAGATCAATAAATTAATTAAATAAAAATTATTCAAAATAACGCTGCAAAGTAAAATTCCCCGAATCGTGAACGCGACGCGGGAAATCTCCGTAAAATTAGTACAGTAAAGTGGCATATAGTTCTGTCCTTCGAATGGATTGGGCTGCCGGTACGCGTGGTGCGAGTGGTAGAGTCTCGGTGTTTCATCCGGAGGTCCCGGTAAGGTATGGCACTTTCACACACGCTTCATCTGATCCTCTAATGTATTACCTAACTGTTTCCGGAGGTAAAAAAAAAAAAATAAAAAAATAAAGGATTGCAAAGGATATCTTGGTAATACTTTTTCCCTTTCTAAGTTAATGATTTATTTTTTATAACATAAAATCATAAATTACATGAAAATATCACTCTTGTTCGATAACTGTTGATCTTTCAAATTAATAATATTTACAATATAGTAGATAAATAAATTAGGTATTAAATGTAGACGTATAATAATGTTAGCATACAATATTACAGCAATGAAAACCGAAAAATATCATCGGAACCAATTTTACGGACTCTTTCTGAGCTTCACTATTTGCAATGTACAATACTGTCACAGACCGGTTTGAACGTGTCGATAACAATACACCGGTTTGAACGTGAAAGAGATAACAATATTTTTTATTACTACCACTGGTATTATTATACTACTACTGGTAGAATTTCATTGTACTATAAGTACCCTGTTGTGTCTAAAGATTATAATACATTAATGATGTACAAGTTACTAACTATTAATAAATTCGTTTTAGAAAGATTTTAGTAGGAATATTAAAAAAAAAAAAAAACACATCACTCTCTGCCTCCTTCAAGTGTTATCCAGTATTAAAAAATTGTAAAAAACAATTTTACACCGATTAGTTAGCTAACATATTATAGACCAGTTTAAGAGAGTCCATTCGTAAGTTTATGCAGTTTTTACCCTTTAGCAGATCACTGTCAACTTCTAATAAAATCTAAATAATTCATCAGTAAAATCTTGATAAATTTGGTAGATTTAAAAAATAAATATAATTTATTAAATATTAAAGGTTTGTCAAATTTATTCATAATCGGGAATGTATATCAACATACACCCTGTTATCTTAGTTTATGTCATAATGATTTACGTGCGATAATGTAATACTTAAATCTTTTAAATATACTTAGATAAATAAATGGCATGTAAGATTAAGTTGGATTTACTTTTAATTAATAATATGTTTAGCAAAGGAAATAGAAAAGTAATTGTCTCTTAAACATTCATTTTCTAAAGCATCACTAATTTTTAATCAACAATCAACAAGTAAATTTAAAGAAAGGAATAAAGTTTTGCTTGCGCTTTTTCTAAAAAAGTTTTAAAACAACATTTAGAATTCAGCTTCTCGTTTTCTCAATAGAAATATAATATTAAACAACAGTCGGTTCAAATTCACACATAAATTAATATTTTAATATTAATTTTACAATTAATAAAGTTAATTTTTAAAGATGGACTGAAAGACTATACTTTGCTTGAGATATTCAATTATATTATGTGTATTGTCTAGGATATACTTTTAAAAAAGTTACAGACACGAAGGTGTAAATCGTAATTAAGTAATCAAAATGAAAAACAAAATTCAACAATTCGAATTATATTTGAACGCAACGATTCGAATTATATATTTTTTTAAATTATCGGTTTTGGAAGCCTGTATAATTTATCATTATTTCTTTTAGTTTTATTTTATAGTTGAGCATGTACTTTAATTATTCTACAGATGTATTTCAATTTAAAATAAGAGTAATTGATCAAGAATTTCAAAAAACGAATGTTGATAAGATTAGTACAGCTCAGGAAAAACAGATTTCAATGTGTGTAAATACAAGTATTAACATTATATTTCTTTTAAAAGATTCATAAATCCATTAAAAATCTTTAAAGGAACATATGAAGTTTGGAAATTATATTTCCTTACGAAATATTAAGGTTAAACTACCAATAAAAGGTATAACATAGCAATTTTCTTATTATTTTAGTTGTATATGAGCATTTAGTATAAAATTTTATACATACACACACACACACACACACAATATATATATATTGTAGTGTCAATACAGATATCACCGAGAACTTGACGAATGACTCGGAAATCGGCTTGATTTAATGATGGCGCAAGTACAAAGAAATGACTATATTTGTTAAGTATGTTCCTTTAGATAGCTTTACGCAAAGTTTCAAGTATATTTATTTTTTTATCCTCTAGGACCACCGTTACGTATTGTTTCAGACGATGATTTGTAGCAAGTGAAAATTCCATGCCTGACCAGGATTCAAAGCGGACCATGCCTGATTACAACAAGATTCCTAAATTAACAAGGAAAAGAACTAAATTTCTTAATTAACTTTACGGAGAGCCGTTAAATATTGATTGATATATTTTATTTTTATATAATATTCCTTATTTATTGTTTAATTTTTTTTTTTTTTTTTTGGGGGTAATTAATAGAACTACGATATTCTTTAAAAATCACATTTCAAATGTTAGTTTTAAATTCAAAATAAAAGCGATAACGACACAAACGGTGTATTCTGAAAGAAATATCTGTAATAAATTGACGTATTATTGTAATTAAATTTCATAGCAAATATTAAATATTTCTATAATTTCTAAACGGGTATCGTTTCCCAGTAAGTTATATTATTTTATATTTCAAATGCAAGTATATTTTAATGGGTAATCGTGAAAATATTTTCGTACAAATTTAATAAATTTTCTATAAGTTTTTATAATGGTAGAGGCTAATATATGATTATGTAAACGATTAAGATAGCAATCTCACTAGTTTCTAAAAATATTGATATTTGGTGAATATTATTTCAATTTGTCCCTTCATAAGAGTTACCTAACGTGGGTAAAAGAATGAAATATGATCCAAAGTAATTATAATCCTCCCAAAGCAATGCTGATAAAAATAAACCAATGGCAGTACAATCATTCTTGAATATCGATGATTACAATTAGGTCTCACCACCCCTCCCCCCACAACATATTACTTCAGTAACTAACTAATCAGAATACGGTATTTTCCTAACCAATCACAATTAAGAATACGATTGACTAATTAGAAAGTCACTACTTCACACCAATTACAAATCTAAAAGAAGAACTGATCAATTATTAGGCAGTACCAATCATAATTCTTGTTTTTTTTTTTTTTCACCAATTATAAGGTGTGAATGAAACTTATCAATTGGAATATACGTTTTGACTGATAAAATACGTACTGTCTTGATTGCTGTTAATGCTACATCATATACAATCACAAAACTTTACATATTATCAGACAAAAAGACTGAGAACCATCCAAACTATATTATTTTAATTATCATCCCCATTATTTTATCCAAGAAGCATAACAAAAGTATCTGTTAACTAATCCAAATGGATTTTGATTCAATATTTATATCTGTATACACAAGCCACTGCATACATATATAATACGATTTCATTCTATATGTGAAATGAATTATTTGTATAAATGTAGTAGTTTTTTCAGATGAAAACTAGAAACTGTTTGTAGGCGATAAATTAACGTATTAGCAGTTTATTTTGTATGTACATTTAAAAGCAAACAGCGATATCATTAGCATTCAAGAGAACAGGAAATAAATATTTTCCAAATTGAGAAATAAATTTACACATTTTTTACATATACATTTCACAGATGTTTTTACCAGCTGAAAAATCGAAACCGCAAATAGCGATGTATAATTTGTGCTGTCCACCGGAAAGGGAAGATGGTTGATACACGAATTCATATCAAAAAAACGATCACGTTACAGATTTTACACATTGTTACAAAAGAATATTTAGATTTTATTAAAGGTGAGGTAAGAAACAGATCCTGGAAATTTTGCATTCAGGCAAAACTGCCTGAATGAGTGATCTCCAATATCCGTATGTTCGTAAAACAGGACCTATAGGATTAAGTTATGTATTCTTATTAGCTGACCGGTCGGTAACAATTCATTGATAATTATGAAACTAATTATCTTATTAGAAAATTCGGTTTATAAAACTCTGAAATTATTTTCAACCTTTCGTTTTCCCAGTAAATGATATTTTGTATATGAATTTCTTGAGAAATATATGCATGCCAATCGATATTGAAATATGAGTTTACGTTTTTCCAGTATCAGATAGGAAATTATAATATATCTTTGGCAGATAAATTGCCTACATTGTAGTAAACAAATGTTTCATTGTTTCTATTATTTAATGGGAAAAAAATGTGTAAAGTATTAATTTCTATGATTATAGAATTTAATAATATCCTTATTTTTATTGGCAATTTTTCTTTTTTTTTAATCCGAGAATGTCATGCTGTAATACAACATTCGTTCACTGTTTATGTTCTACTGCATCCTAATTAGATCAGAAATCTGAATAATTTAATGTCTAAACGCATAAGAAAGAAATTTATTCGTGAATTTCTTAAATGAATTGGTCACCTTGCATAAGATTTAAGTAATCATCTCTGTGTACACTTGAAGATAAGCATAAAAATATTTGTTTTATTTATTTATTAATACGGACTAATGTTACTGTTTTATTAAACAACACTTTTGAACATATTTGTAAATACAGAAACATTTTATCATAAATTTCTATTTAAAAATCTACGTGTAATAAATGAATTACACTCAATATATTGTAATTTCAATGTTTAGTTATAAACTTGGTAATTATAAACTTTTATAACAAATCTACGGTTCAGTAATTTCAGGCTTCAACCCTTGAGAAGTTAAGTAAAGCTGGAACTGAGATCTCCAATATAATTAACTAAATTGCTTATATCAAGTATCTTTTAAATGAGATTTAATAATCTATCTAATAACAATCTAAGGTTTTATCAAACATTTTAACAATAATACACTAACATCTGTAAATCCTATTATTGATATAGCAAGAATTTTACAAAATATTTCAATTTTACCAGTTTTAGAATTTTTCGAAAAAATTCTTCAATGTAGTAAATTTTCTCATAAATTTATTTTCGGAAAACAAATACCAATATATGAAAAATGAAATATATGTGTATAATATATATATATATATATATGGTATATGTATATATATAGCTCAAAAGTAATCTTAATATTAGGACTATACTTTTCCTTATGTTCCAGAAAATATTATAATCAATCTGAATGAAAAATGACTATGATATTAATGTCTTATTTATTTTTCCCGTAGAAATAGATACTATTACTTTCCAGGTTTTCGCTTTATTTCTATTAAGTAATAATTATAAAGGGAAAATGTTATAGTTTGGTTCCAAACTTTGATATCGGGTTTTATCGATGGTTGAACGGGTTAATATTGACATTTCACGATCCCCTGAGTCCAAAAAAAATAAACACAATCATAAAATTTTGTGGAAGATGTAGGTACCAGTAAATGTTGGCCTACGTTTTAAATATCTTTGGACCGTTTTAACATAAATGCTTTAAAGATGACTCAAAAAATTTCTATGTTTGGCACATCGATGGTATTCAATTTTGGATATCAAAAAAATAAGAGTCGTATCACCATTTTTTTTATTTTCTTTTCTTTTATGTGATTGTTAAAGGTTTTAGTTTTAGTACGATGGAAGTATTTATTAAGTAATTTTTAAAAAAGTCACTTAAAACCCCTAAACTAGATTTAGGGAAGGGAATATTCAACATTATTTCTAAACAGTTTTAGCCCAATATCACTGAGATGCTACACTGCCGATCTCCATGGTGGAGTGGTAGAGTCACAGCCTTTCATCCGGAGTTTCCTAGGTTTGAATCCCGGTCAGGCATGGCATTTTTCATCAGCTACAATATTCCACTTCCATATCTCACGCACAGGTTTTATGATTTGTGGTGATATCATCAAGCCAAAAAAACTCTCGAAACCCGTTGATCAGAAAATTTAAATCTGGCTATACGTAAACAATTTTAGACTTGATTTTCGTCTCCATTGGGAAGGAGAGCTTTATGGTAAACATATTTTTATTTTTCCATACCCCAGAAAATGCTATATAGCGTGTCCAAGGAAGGGTTGGCCAAACTTAAGAGATTGAATGAGGACATCAAATTAACAGCAATTCACGTGAACATAAAAAAAGAAGAAAGCTTGGTTATTTTATAGTTTTTCCGTCATTTTATGTTTTTTTTTTTTAATAAAAGTTTTATCTTGTAAACAGATTGAAAAATTTTAATCCATCTACAAAACAAGAAGTATGAAAATTATATCTTTGGCAATAGTGGCATTAAAATATTTTATTCATTAATAGTTCCGTAAATAGGTCCGTTTAAATACCGTTTAAATGTTAAAAAAATATCTTTATAATAGTAATTTTATCAAGCACAGCCCGTTGGTATGATTATATAATAATTAAAACCCAATTATCAACAATTTTATAAATTTTAATTCATGGGCTTTCGAAATAAAATTCCATCATCAGGAACTTAAATATATGTATTGTAATCTTATTAAAACTAAACTTTGTTATCATGTGTAAAACTATTTATGTAACATTTATATAACGATAGTCATCATGTATTTAAAATTATGTCGATTTAACGTCTTTTCATTGTGAATGTCTTCACCGTTATCAACGGTGGAACGAAATTTTAGTTTTAATAAGATTACAATACATATTTTTAACTTCTTGATGGTGTAAGCTTTTTTCCGAAAGCCCTTGTACTAAAATTAATAGAATAGTAGCCGGACTTTAGGCTCGCCGTCTCATAACACACTTGGGCCCATGGCTGGGGACAGCTCATAGAGAGATTAGTTTTTACTTGTCGCAGCTCCTTTCTAGTCATGGAAACTTTAGCGGATATCTACACAGATTTCACAAGAGAGACTCTCCTCAATGTGGCTATTGTGATGCGGAAGGTTCAGTTTTTGAATCTCCCAGATAGGAAGTTAAGAAGATGACAGTCAGTCTAAACTGGTTATCAGCGGAGGTAGTAGTACCACATCTCATCTCTTATTTTGACATCTGGAAGAAGATAAAGTGCCTGACAACAGATATCCTAAAGAAAAAAGAACGGGATGGATAAAATAAAGTTAAAAAAAGAATAGAGAGGGTTAGAAAAGACCCGAATCGGCTGGGGCATCCTCGGGTGCTCTTCGTTTGAGTGGGCACAATTTAAGACCGACCCGGCCGTCTGGGGTGGGGGGGAGCTGGGGACGGAATAGCCGGATTTGGCATCCCCATCCTCAACGGTTAGAGGCAAGACACCAAATAAAAAATACAGACCCGGAGGGCTGACCTGCCGTATCCAACTGACAGCCGGCGGGTGGGGAGGCTCACTAGAGGCTAAGACACTTCCCTGGATTGAGCAATACTTAATTGTAAACCGATCCAGGTGAGTAGTATTTGTTAATAAATTTTAATTATTTATAATGTTGTTATCGTTTCGTCATGCTGATCAGCGAACAAAAATTATGTTTATAAAAACTATGTACGGATATATGAAGGTATATCCATATTTATTTTGTTCGTAATACCGAGACAGAAATAGTAACATATCATAAAACAAAGTGTTACTGATGATTATTTATTCTACGATATTTGATCTCGAATAAAGGTAGAAAATATATATTATCAAAAGTATGAAATATTTAACTGTGTATTATTTTTGTGAAGAGTTTACAAACAAATATTTCAGGGATAGTACAAAAGAAATTCTATGTTTATAAAAAGTGGATAAAAAGAAAGTATCTCGAAAAAAACCCTTTTTAGATATGCTTTCGAATGGATATGGAAGAGATTATTTAGAAGTCGTATCTTCCTTTAACAAAACAAATCCCTCCAATATTTAGATCATTAAATATAAATGATGATGTGTTTTATTATTTACGTTAAACTTTATTAATATTTACTTTTTAACTCAATAAATACCTTATGTATGCTTTAATATTTACGCTAACTTAAAAAATAAAGTTGAAGCTTAATAAAATATTTGTTTTTTTCACCACATTCAAATTTTTTTTTGAAAAAATATCATGATAAAATATCTTTCATTTCAAAGAAAATTTACTCTCTATGAAGATATGAGATACGGTATATACGAATATAAATTGTACAGATTTCAATTAGTATATAAAAGCATTTGAAAACAGAAATTTTTAGTTTAAATTTTACTTATGTAATTTATTTTTCAACAAAACTTTATAAACTCCTCATTGAATTTCCTAATGAAAAATTTTATTTCTTTTCTAGTAAATCTTAATTTTATATAAATATTAGGCAAATATTCCAAAATAAAAAAATAAATTTCAAAGTTAAAAAAATAATTATATATTTTTATATCTAAAGCTGACTGAATATGTATTCATAAAAAAGTTTACGTTCTATAATTAGCATCTAATTCATCCAGACCTTGACTGGATTAGTAAAGCAGTAGCTAAATTTAAATTGAAATTTAAAAAGTTGAAACTAGATAAAAATAATTGAAATAGGAATTTCCTTTATTAGGAAATAATTCAAAAACAGTAAAAAAATAAAATACTACAACTTAATTAAAAATTTTCTGAAGAAACAAAAACACTAGAATCAGAAAAAGAAAATTTAAACAATTTTACTTAAAAAATAAATTTACGTTACTTCAAATATTATATAGGGTGTATCAAAACTGCACAGCAATCTCTCGGAAACGGATTCTATATCTAAAAATAAGAAAATAGTTTCCAATAAACATATGCCTGAGAACGTTTTAGAAAAACTAGAAAATTGCCTAGAAAAGTGCAATTTTCGTCTTCGATTTTTTGCAGTTATTACCATTTT
>JAAAKQ030283771.1:0-10414 GCA_010016005.3 Zanna intricata | reverse complement strand
TGGTTAATTGAAACCCAACCACCAAAGAACACCGGTATCCACGATCTAGTATTCAAATCCGTATAAAAGTATTTACCATTAGTAGTATTTTAACGTTAGAACTCTCGACTTCGAAATCAGCTGATTTACGATGTCGCGTTAATCACTACACCAGCTCGGTGGGCGGTCCCTAGAGGCCTAATCGGAAAAAAAGTAATACCGAATAAATTTCACTTTCTCAGTGAAAATATAACTAAAATAGCTAATGGGTACCTTGGTTTTTGTAAATTTTTACATTTTTGGGTCCAACTAGTAAATGAAAATAAAAAAAAAATATGTACGTACGTTTTGGCCTTTACCACAACCTTTTTGAAAACTACTAAAATTACAGTTCGGAAACAATTAAAAAAAAAAATTTTTCAGGTTAGATTACATAGAAACCCACTAAATTTACTTATTTTGGGTCCGAAGAATTATAGTTTGACTTAATTTTACTAACGGTAAAGAAATCAGGGTGAAATTTTTCTCCAGCTCAGATTCGTCAACGAAATGTTTCCGATCCTAAGTTTACATGAACTTTCTTCTTTATTTTCACCAGTAGAAAATATGCTTAAAGTTTGCTATTTTTTAAAGGAAAAAAAAATCTATAAATAGAAATTTCTAATCTTGACTCGCAAACGTAGCATTTTAGGATGTTTGTTTATATGAATTATTTTCATTATTTTCACAGTTATAAAAATCCCAGGAGAATTTCGTGATACACTCTGTATACGAAGTAGTTATAAAACAATAAGCTAAATTTTAATATATTTCTTGTTAAAATTATAAAGAGATCTGATAGAATACTCTTGTTAATTCACAGTTTCTATAGTCTCTTCCTTACTCTTTAAATCTAGTTTTTAACCGTACATTATTCGATCTCACTCTTGTCAGTTACTATTTCACTCGCATCATTTGAAAACTGGTGGTGAAGCTTTGTGCTATAACCTGAGTCTCTCATCTCATCCATCATACACAGTTATACCCTCGCTCCCAACTCTCGTTACGACTTCCTTCCCATCACTTTATCATCCCCTTTCTTTTATATTTCACCTCTCCCTCTCCCACTATGAATTCCGTTTTAGTTGTCAATAACACTCTAGTCCATTCAACAAACTGAATATAACTGTTTGTGATTTGGTTTAGACCTTTTACTAAAATTTACGAGTACAATCAACCACATACCACCAACTACTCGTATAAAAATAATATATAAACTCATTCCCCCAAAAAATCCAAAAAATTTATTGCATAAAATAAGCATCATTTGTCACAATAAATGTATATAATCATTTTTTTTTGACTGGAAATCTAAATGCATATAAATATTAAAAAAAAGTAATATTGTAAAATTTTACAGCTCTCATCTTTGATTTATTTTTATATTTTTTATCAGTTTAATTACTTTATGTACTTGCTTTTTAGTTCTTAATGACTTTTTAATCTGAGTTGGTTTAATCAGATGACGGAAAATATTTATTATTCCTAATATATATATATATATATACTCTATGGCCACCCGTAAGTCTCCGTACCCCTAAAGTTAATGAGAAATATGAGTTAGGAAAAGTGTTTAGAATATACGACATTTACGCCCATCGTACAAGCGAAATGTTTTCCATGTAAGTTGTGAAATTATATTAGTTTAGTTAGTGCCTATAGTCGCCACTAGTACCGCCACACCCATGCAAATTAAATACGGTATGCGAGTACGCTTTAGTTAGAAAAATTGAATTAAATAAACGAAAAAAGTATTGCGTATAAATAAAATTATAAATATTTTAAAATAAGTTGTGCGTGTATAAGTCGTACAACAGAAACAACCTTTTTTTTTTTTTTTTTTTTTTTTTACCTCCGGAACCACAAGTAAGTATACCTTCAGAGGGATGAGATGAATGAATTGTAGCGTGTGTGAAAAATGCCATGCCTGACCAGGATTCGAACCCGGGACCTCCGGATGAAAAGCCGAGACGCTACCACTCGGCTACGGAGGCCGGCGAGGACCTGGTCCTATGAAGATATAACTTAACGGTGGTTCCGGAGGTTAAAAAAAAAAAAAAAAGGTTATTTCTCCTACCAGTCATTTCTTCTTCCTTTCCTCCTCCTTCTTCTTCTTCTTCTGTTTGTAGAAAATAAATGAATCTAATATTACAAAATTAAATTTGTTCATAGCAATCATATAAGAGTTGTAATTTCTTGTTAGAAAAAAATTAAATTTTATTTTTATTGAATTATAATTAAATACTATGATATAATCTTTGGAAAGTCATTAGAGAGAAACTTCCTTTATCATATATCTCAAAATAACCATATGTTTATAATCCTGTCTTGATCAGGACGTCAGCGATTATGAAATGACAGCAACATTGATTACATAAGCTCAATAATAATAATAATAATAAAACCACAGCGATTGCGAAAAATAAATAAAAGTTCAGTTTGGATATCAATTTTCAGATTTATAAGCCTAGACCCAGGAACAACCCGGTTGTATATCTTATACTTTTCTTCATATCAAATGTCGTGTGAATGAAATCACTTGTGCGGTATCTCACTCATTGATGATTTCATTATTTAGCTTATGTTTTCTTTACTAATATTGTTATTTATTTATACCTTTTTTAACAAAGTAAAAAGGATAACAGACCACGCCTTACCTTACCTACTTCGGAGAATGTATATATGTGTGTATAGTTCACGCATACGGAAAACGTATGAGTATATTGCACGCTAAGTAAAAAAAAGTGAATTACTTTCGCACAGTTTTATGCTTCACCAGTTCTAGCCTAAATTTTAACGTTAAATAACATTTAAGACGTGTGCTTCCTTGTAATTTTTATACATAAATAAACTTAACTAATAAAATGACTTATTACCAGATCTTATTTATTACCCAGAAGAAAACCTTCTATCAGAACTATTTCATACAAAAATTATCTAATATTTCATTTTGTCCCCTCCCCTCGGAATCGGATTACAAAAATGCAATCGGTCAACTAAATAATGAATAAATTTCGTCGTAATATGAAGGCATGTGTCGTGAGATTTTAAAAAGGTCTTTGAGAGATGTTTCTTTTCTTTCTCTCTCTTTTTCTGTTTAGCCTCCGGAACTACTGTATGGTATTACTTCAAAGGATGAATAAGGATGATCTGTATGAATGTGAATTAAGTGTAATCTTGTACAATTTCAGGTGGACCGCTCCTGAGAAATGTGGTTAATTGAAACCCAACCACCAAAAAACACCGGTATCCGTGATCTGTATTCACTCTCTCTTTATCTGTTTAGCCTCCGGAACTACCGTAACGTATTACTTCAGAGGATGATGTGTATGAATGTTAATGAATTGTAGTTTTGTACAATCTCAGATCGACCACTCCTGAGAAGTGTGGTTAAATGATCTGTGTTCAAATCCGTATAAAAGTAAACTATCTTTACTAGGAGTTGAACCTTTGCAGTCTCGACTTCAAAATCGAATTAATCAGGTACCGATTAACCCAGCAACACATTGTTATAAGTTAGGCATATCTAAAGATCGAGTAGGTTATACTATCGAGCAATTGGGTTACCGTAAAATCTTTTGTGATGGGTACCGCACAAACTGGCGGACGAAGAAGAACACAAGCAGCGTCTAGTCGAATGTTGTGAAGAACTTTTACAGCATTATCGTGCCGAAGGAAACTGACTTTCCTGTTCAATATTTTGATCGGGGATGAGAGTTGGATATATCATTACGACAAGGAAGAAAAAAAGCAAAGCATGGTATACGGACATTACGAATCGCCAAAGCCAACAGATTCAAAACTCAAGCCTCTGCGAAGGAACTTCTTTTGACGATATTTTGGAACGCCAAACACGTTTTTGTGACTATCTGGAAACATGGGATGACTGTGAACTCCGAACGGTACATTGAAATGTTAAGACATATCGGACGACGAATATGTCGAAAGTTCACCATGCCCATAATCTTGCAACATGACAATGCGTGACTTCACACATCGCACATTACTATAGACGCTCTCCGCAAGCTGAAGTTTGAGCCTATTCCGCATTTGCCATACTCGCCGGATTTGGCTCCGTGCGACTTCCACTTCTTCCTTCATCTCAAGAGGGATCTCAGGTAACCATTAAACCACCGACGATTAGGTGAAGGTACCTGTGGTTTCTTGGATCTGAGAAAGATCGCCAGAAGTTTTCAGTAACGAAATGCAAAAACTTTACCATCACACGTTGGGAAAAGTGTATCAGTGTAAAAAGGGGATTATATTTAAAAATAAATACTGCATTTTCTAGCTAAGGTATTGTACTTTTATTAATTTTTTATTTCATTCCAATATTCTTTTTAATTCCCACGCTACGCATATGTGTGCAAAATTTATCAGCCGAGCCTCTTACATATTGGAATTATAAAAAAAATTTAGACTTTGATTCCTAAAAACTAAAATAAAATTTGAAAAAATAAAAACCATTAATAATTATTTTAAAATCATTGCGTTGTTTTTAAATAAACAAAATTGAAGTTGAAACCAAATCGTTTTAAAGTAGATGGGAACCTCATGGATATAAATAGCAGACTCAGGTAAACATTATTTTTTGAATTCTTTTTTGTAAGTTTTATTTATCGATTTTCAGTTATGTTTTTCTTTTTTTCATTTATTTATTTTCCTTCCTTTTTTCAACCTTTATTCTATTCATGGAGATTTAAAATTTTATAAATAAAAATTCCGCAGGCCTATCGATTACGTTTCGTTTGAAAAAATGACGTGTGGAAGAAAGGAAAAGTAGTAGGAACCATTTTTAAAAGGGGAAAATTTTTAAATGTAGGGAAGAAATTTTAAAACCAATACTAACAGAATACTGGCGTAATACATGTCTAAAATTTTATCATCACGATACAGGACCGATTTGTATAATAAAAAAGAATCATCGGAATTTGTGCATTTGATCCTGAATTGCACAGATGTAAAAGAAAATTATGATAATATGACTGTACTCTTCTTAGCAGGGTACACAGGGCTATCTTTCTTTAGGTATGCTGCGGGTACAAGACCATCTTGGGCTATGTTGCCGGCATAGTAGCAATCTTGCGCCCCAAATCTCCTCGTCTGAAAGAGAGAGGAGATGTACAAAGAAGCAAGTAAGGGAATAAGAGATACTGCTTGTCCGCAGGAAGCAGGAGAAATGGAATCGGTCCTTGGGCAGATGGACCCCTTATCTGATTCCGGACCTCCAGATGGACCTCAAACAGGAGGAAATGGAGTGTGAGTTGACTCGGTTCCTTATCAGCTCACGGATGTTTATTTCCTGAAGTATGCTGGAAGAAATTTGGCGTGCTTTCTTCAGAACTGGTATGACACACGTTGTCCGATATGTTGGTGAAGAATGTTCGTTCAAAGATGAAAAAGAAATGCCAGGAATGAATAATTCTCCCTGAATCTCCCTTGGAGCTACTTCATATTCCCTAAGGTAAATGATTTCGCCCCAAGGTTAACATAATTCTATAAAGCTGCGTTTGAGAATATTGTGGAACCACACAAGATTTCTGACAAATCAAAAAAAAAAAACATAATATTCTGTAAAGAGGTTTCTTAGAAGTTTATCTAGAAATATCTAGGCAAATTAGTATATTTAGGTAAACAGAGGAATATTTTCATTATTCAAGATAGGCCCGATCTCGATCTTAATTTTATGGGATCTAATTGGAATCATTCTTTATTAAATATTATTAAAATCGGACATATTGGTTAACCTAGTAATAATGTACGCGCGAAAATATATAAAACGAAAAATACACTGGTAAAATTGATAAGCTCTTCCGTCTAGAAAGTGGTTAATGGCACTTACCCATAATTTGGTGTCGATTTCATTAATTCGAAATTTAAAGAACTGAAAAAGTATTACATATAATAAAAGCTATAAAATATTTGTATCTGTTATAAGGAAACCCTTCAAAAAAAGCTGATAACACAGTTGTAGGACTACGCGGCTAAAGTTGAGTTCCGAGAAAGTACTAGTGGCGACGGTCGACACCCTAACTAAAAGAATGCAATTTTACAACTTAGATAGAACAAATTTCGCTCGTACGGTCGGCAGACTGATGAAGCCCAGTCGGCAAACTGTTAACGCACCAGGTACCGAGTCAACCGGGCGATCGAGTTCGGACTCAGCTTGACCGAGTTACTTTTTTATACTTTAAATATTATCCATTTATTTAATTGTATCGCTCACCTGTGATGTCAAAACATAAGAGAAGACTACAACAGAATTTTTTTTTGGCGGGGGGATGAAAGTACGATTTTGTCAACATTTTTTTTTTGAAAATATTTTTTAATCGTTAACAAATATGACTATCTAAAATTAGGTGAAATTTCGAGATATTGAGGATAGCCTTTCTTTACGGCCACATTCCGTTGATCTATTAAGTTGAAAATTTAATGGTATTAATTACCCATATGTAGAAGTAATTTGACCGAGTTTGGTTAAAATCAGTCCAGTAGTTCTGAAGATATAAGGTAATTCAGAGGCCGACATCGAATGCACATACGTAAATACGAATCCGGATGGAAATCCGGAAAATTTCCATCCGGGTTTTTGAGTTTCTTAGATGTCAAAACGTCAAGATCCGGTGTAAACTGCACATTTCCAAATTGGACCGATTAAAATACTTTCCATTCTAGAACTAAAGCTCTTCTATAACGCTTTCTAGACTGGAAAGTAAAATGAAAATTTATCCAATAGAAGTAATAATTTTACGGTTATTTATTACTACAGAAGTTACCTTGAGTTCCAGTCCGAAGTATGATTTACAATATACGCTTAACAATATACATTTACGATTTCCAAATGTAAGGTGTCTTATCTAGTGGGCGTGTGCGGTTATATGTGTTTACGAGTATTGTAGTGATAAAAAACGATTGCGAGCTATACTGAATCAAATGATTTAATCTATTGTACAGCGCTGAATCATAAATTATTTTATTCACATAATATTTGTTACATATATAAATAATATATTTAGAAGACTTAAGAAGGTATATACCAGCATACATCTTAACTACCTTTCTCTTTCTCTAAAATCTGGCCTCACTTTGTTTATGTTACAGTATATATGTGTTTTAGTCTATATAAGAGTTTTGTTTATGTTTCGTGTTGTTTATTAGATACGGTGCTATGGTTATGGGTTTAGTTTTGCGCTAATAATTATCGTTTGGATGAGCACATCACCCGTATTATTATTATTTTTTTTTTTTTACGTTAATTAATGTTTTAACATTTAGTCATTTGTTGTGTTTCTGGAGCAAGACGGCCAACATAAGTTTATTATTATTAACGTATTATAATGAAAAAGTACACACACACACACACACACACATATATATATATATATATATATATATCCAACAAATGTATAACCTACCGATTGCTATATTTGTAAGTATAAAAGAAATATCCAATCTAGTTATGTAGTTAGGTAAAAATATAAATACTTTTATACCAAAATATTATGAAAACATTCCTCCTAAGTTTTCTTTAATGAAATAATTACTATACTAATGATATAGTAATGAGATCTCCCTCTACGGATCATGAGACTTTGCCGATGGTGAGGGGGCTTGCGTGTTCAGTGATACAGAGTAGCTGGACCGAAGATGCAACCATGTCGGAGAGGTATCTGTTGAGATGGGTGGATAAAGTGACAAATGAAGGGGTTTTGCGATAAATCGATGAAAAAAAAGCATTTGAAAAAATATAGTTAAAATAAGAGACAGACTTATAAGCCACATATTAAGGCATCCTGGAATAGTTGCTTTGATATTGGAGGGACAGGTAGATGGGGAAAAATTGTGCAGGCAGGCAACGTTTGGAATATGTAAAACAAATTGTTAGGAATATAGGATGTAGGAGGTATAACGAAATGAAACGACTGGCACTAGGTAGGGAATCTTGGAGAGCTGCATCAAACCAGTTAAATGACTGACGACAAAAAAAGGAATGAGATTTACTATATCGTTTTAAGATACGATGACTAAATAGTCATTTTAGTTGTAATATTTTCAAAACCGACACAGAACGGTCTTATGCGGATGATATATTTATCCTGTGAAAGTAATAAGAGTGGAATCCTACCGTTCGGATAATAAAACGTTTTCTATAGGTTATGCTTGTTTGTTTAAGAACATATATGTTTTCTCTTATATTATTTTTTAAATGTTTGTTAATTATGAGGCTACACTGTTGTAGTTCAGTGGTTATTGTTAAAACTGCATTATTTGTATTAATTTTATGCTTTACGCTTTATGCGTTAACAATAAAGTAATCTTTATACTATCGCGTGTTTGCGGCTCGATCAGGGTATTGAGAGATTGACAATTGAAAATGTTTATAAATTGTAATTATAAAAATTACAAATTATTGGTTTAAAACATAAGTAAAACAAGACAAATCAATAATAATAAGAATAATAGTAAACGACAATAATAAAACAAATAATAAAAATAGTATTCACAACCACAAAAATAATAAAAATAAATAGTGATTACATATAAAATAGAATTTAAGGTAATCGTCAGGATTTATTCACAGGTAGATCAATAATAAAAACCAGAATTCAGTCCCATTAATAAGACAAGTACTAGTCCTTTGCTATTCACAAATAAAGCTAACCAAACAGTTTTTGAATGAAATTTAGTACATTATGTCTTTCATTAATATTCTTACAATAATTCACCGACCCATTTCTTATTTTCGTATTCTGGAGTTATTCGTGGCATTACCTTAGTTGCATCAAACTTGAACAAGGCCTATAAAGGCGGGCCAACGGCCCGTCGCGAAGATGTTATTGTGGTTTATATATTTCATTACACACGATTTGATTAAGTAATTATTTTAGACAATTTTAACTAAATGACGTTCATAAATTTAGCGTATTAACAACGACAAAAACTTTTACAATTAAAGCTTCAAAATTCTGAACATTTTTTTCTGTTCGTATTACAAAGTATAAATCAAACGAATTAATCGTTTGTACGTAATCGCCCGACGCACCACTATTGGACCGTTCTGCGCTAATAGCAACTAAAATAAAAATAAGAACACATACAGCAAAAAAAAAACAACAAACCCACGCACCATCCTTAATTTTAAAGAGTGATCATTTTTTTAAGGAAAGTGAAATCAAAATATTTGAATATTTGAAATTATGTTCGCTTTAAATTCTGGAGCCATTGATTTATCTATTAATTTTTTTTTTACCTAGTGTATTGATTAAATTCTAAGAAAGATATTTAGGGGAAACTTACCTAGATTTAAATGCTTTTTGAAAGATTGATTCAGGTTTATTTGTTTCTAGTTTGGTTAGTTCTTTACTTTTTTTTTTTTACAGAAGAATAAATATTTCATTATTTGATGAATAGAAAGATTAGAAAAATTTAAACCCGACAACGAGTAGATTAATTTTAACCGGATTAATTTTTAAATCACTGACTTATCATATTCTATAAGAAATATCAACACGATACAAAATATGAAGTTTGGAAAATTGATTGAATTTTATTTTGATATTTTAATTATCAAAACCTAGTAAACTTTACCCGACTTATCACATCGATTTAATGGAAAAAAATTAAGTATAAATTTGGTACAATGTAAGTCTTAATAGTTTTTGAGTTCTTTGTGGAACTATACATACTACACATATATAAAATTAAAGTTTCTTGTGTTATTTGATAAAAAATTGTTATTTTCTTCTTGTTTAACAAATTTTATATTCACTTCTTCATTTTAAGAGAAAAATAAATTTTAATTTTGACCATGGGGGTAGAAATGGGGAAGCTTTTTCGAAAAGAAAAAACAAAATATCGTTGCTATAACTTTTTTATTAAATAAAAGATCACATTCGTTTAAAGTTGCTACTACTCTTTGGATAAGAGCCTAACGCTTATCTAAATAAAGTTTTTTTGATATTACCAACAATTGGCCTAGGAGTTCAAAAAAATGGGGTTTCGAGGAAAAAAAAATCATACCTCCCTTAATAGGGATGGTATTGAATTGGTTTAAAATGGTCGTTAGTCCTCTAAAAATTACTCAACAGTTTGTCTGAAAAATATTATTGATATGACCAACTCTTACGACAAGGAATAAACAAAATGTTGCTGGAATTGTAAAAAGATTGGGGTTTCGTATGCTGAACATTTGAAACTTTTTTCATATACAACTACTGTCGAGGTATTGAGTAAATTTGAAGTTTTTTCTTAACTTTAAGGTGGAAATAATTTGTATTCCCTACTTTTTTTTTTTTTGTTTAACCTCCGGAACCACAATTAAGTATATTTTCAGAGGGATGAGATGAATGAATTGCAGCGTGTGTGAAAAATGCCATGCCTGACCGGGATTCGAACC
>JAAAKQ030283760.1:0-10414 GCA_010016005.3 Zanna intricata | reverse complement strand
AATTCATTCATCTCATCCTCTGAAGATATACCTTAACGGTGGTTCCGGAGGTTAAACAAAACAAAAAAAAAAAAATCTGCACAACTACAAATACATATTTTTTTCGAGATTTTGCAAGATGAAATATATCTAAAAACCTTCTCAGTTATACCAAGATACATCGGTAAACATTTGGTTGCGACTGATCGAATAGTTTTTTTGTTTATCCCGAACAAACAAAAACCCTCTTCCTTTTTATGTAATATTCTAGATTTTACCTACCTCTCTACCCCACAAAAGTATCTTGTGGGTGACAAATTAAAGAGAATTTGGTCTAGATTACGAATTTCGACATGCAGAAGGAGGTCCCTGCCGTTGAACGACACAGGCTAGCAGAGTACTCCAGGGCCTTCGAAGACGTCTGCAAGGAGACCACTCAGCAGCAAGATTAAGAAGAGATGCCAACCCGTCTCTCCAGAAGACGTTTCAGGTAGTCTTAAGGAACTGACGAACCAACTTACGTTTGCTATTGTGATTCTTAATCAAAACTACGGACAAGGATTGTCGAAGTATATGAATCAACGTGAGAAGGAACTCACTACCATTTGTAAAGGGCTGAAGACGCTAATGGAGTTGTCACTGCCTTTTGATAGTAATCACACAAGCCACCCAAACGGAGTCTCCTAGGGAGTCAGGCATTTCTAACTTGCTTTGGGAATTGTCAGACGATGAGCTATAGCTTGTTATCGAAAAAATGGCCAACCACAATTGTGCATAAAGTTAAGTTGGAGAAATCTAAAAATCTCCAATTGCTGGATATAGATGTTATTTTTTAAACAAGGCACATCTGAAGAAGGAGGAAGATAATCGGACTTCGGAGACTTGTTATAAGCCGGGAGACGTCGTCCAGGATGTCTCCTATGTCATGGGCACATATAATGAATGTTTGCAAGAATGTTGTTTCAAGGTGTAGTTTTATTCATCTCTGGTAGAACGAAAGATCATGGAGACAATATTAACGGCAATTAGAAGGGTACTGAGTAAATCGGAAGCTCCTGTTTTTGTTACCCGGTGGCGTCTTGACTGTGCCAGTTGGGAAGACTGGCCATCTATTTTCAGACACTGACGATTCGGTTACTATAGTAATGCCTCGGGTCGAGATTGCTTCAGGCACAAGTCAATCTGTAGCTATGACTTCTAGGAAATCTACACCTCCGGTGGAGGAGAGCCGGATAGTGGTGGTAAAGGCGGCGGGCAAGACCTTTTAAGAACCATGAAGGCCACAGTAACAAGAGAGAAAGTAGGGAATGTCTCCTCCCTGCGGAAGGGGCGGGACGATGAACTGCATGTACACATCAAAGGCACATAAAAAGCTAAACAATTTACTGCGGCCCTTTGAGATAAGGTGGCCGGGCTTCAAGTAGATGTGAGGACACGCGCCGGCAGGAGAGCGGTCGTCCAGATTAAGGACATAGACACCGAAACCTCAGTGCAGGAGGTTCAAGATGCTACTGCGCAAGTATTGGACGCTAATGAAGAATTTAGACTTCATTATGTTTATGGTTGTCTGTCCGACCAGCACACGGGGAGACTAAAAACGTGACGATCATCATCTCATATCGTGCAGCATGCAGACTCGTGGAGGAGAGTATAGTTTGGAGCGTTTTAAATGAGGAAACAGCCTGGGGCCATCATGCTAAACTATTAGTTATTAGTCATTCCTCATTTCGCTCTGTAGAACGTACTCTGAGATTTACACGAAGACAAATTGACGAAGTTGTCAAAAAATTAGCTGAGAAGATAGTTTAATGATGTCAGATTGACGCCTGAAGGGCTAAAAGCTACAATTATACACGAGATCCAGTAGCTGATCTAGATCGGCCCTAAAGGCCGTTGCGCGGGACTGTTTGTCCAATCGTACGGCTCTGTTTAAAGATGCACGCCTAGTTGTGGAAAAATCCGAAACCAGGGGAAGACCGCAGGGTTCCGTTCTCGATTCCTTGCTATGGAACCTGGTTTTTGACGGATTTCTGGGATTGACTTTCCCAGAAGGGGTCATGGCCCAGGCTTTCGCCGTTGACTGTATCCTTTTAGTTCGTGGTAATTCAGAACTAAATTGGCCACACAAACGGCGAGTCAGTGTGGCAAGAGCCGCACTGACTCGCCGTCGGACCATGTCCGAAATTTTGTCGGACCGTGTCCTAAAATGCTCCTTGATGGTGAAAATATCCCTTGAAGCGGTTGCTTTTTCAATCGGCATCAGTAGGTTACTGAGGGAAAATACTCCTACCGCACTGCTGTATGAAGCTACTACTGAGAAATGGCTGGTCACCAACCAATTATAGCTCCAAGCGCTGTAGAATGGTGGACAGGTACTTGCTGACATTCAACGACCGAGGCGTGGCAGGGAATTGCTGTCTTTAGACAATATAAATTTTATTTATTGACGAGTCATATATTTTAGTATAGACTGGGTGCGCCTACCAAATTTAGTTTAGCTCTAGTAAGCTAGATAGGATATTGGTCGCTTAAGTGTTCCAGAGTAATTAGCTTTTTGTGGCACAGACATTCAGTCTTATGATTTAGGGCGACCGAATGGGGTTGTAACGGGAGAAATGCCAGTAAACCAAACAGAAATAACTGAAAAGACCCGAAACCGGTGGAGGTGGCCATGTTGGTTGCTTCATTAGTGAACACACGGGTGAGAGTTAAGATCAAGTCCCGGCAGACGGGACGAGACCCGGAGGTATTGCCGGACCCGGATCCGGTTCATCCCGTCACAGACGTTTGAGGCAAAGGCAAGGAACAAAAGTTCCGGAACCGGCGGGCCGACCTATCATGCTGGACTTACAGACGGTAGGCCTGTTGCATTTAATTAAATAATTTATTTTATATGATCATTTTTACAAAAACTACTTTACACTATTATATTACATTTAGATTAATTTTCAATTTATTATTAATTAAATACCAACTAAAGCTATATTTTAGATTTTAATTCTTGTTTATAATAAATTTATATATTATATTAAATCCTTATTTTAAATTAAAGTATACATTAATCATTTATTATTTATATAATAAATATTTTATATAATATTGTTATTATATTAAATTCTTATATTATAATGTTACAACTAATATAGGTGAAATAATTATAATTATATATATATTTTATTATATATAATATATATATTATAATATAGTTATCTTTTTTTTTCTTTAGTAAAATAATAATTATGTAGTTGTATGATATTATATAAATATCTTATTATAACAAAAAATTTTTTGCTCAAAAATTGAACTCTTGAAACACATGGACATCTCCCTGGGTTGTGTGATACTTACTTTCCTGGCTCCCCCTGGTCCTCCAGGGGTTCCCCGCTTCTCCTGGGTCGGACTGTAGATTCAGTTAAAATACTTCTTAGAACGAAACGAAGAAATCCGACCTAGGGGGAGCGGGGAAAAAATGACTACTATTATGTCTTTTGCAATGTAGATTCTTTCGAATTTTTGAATCGGAATGTTTTTATCTTACAGGTAAATAAATATTAAAAAAAATCAGGTAGTAGCAAATAAAATTTATTTATTTAATAAAAATTATACAACAATTATTATTTTTTTTTTTCATAATAAAAATTAAAATAATTAATACACACTTACCAACAATTTTATAAATTTTAGTTCAAGCGATTTCGGAATAAAATTCCATCATCAGCAACTGAAAAATGTATATTATAATCTTATTAAAATTACAACTTCATTATTGTAAAAATGTTTATGTAAAGTATATAATGGTGGTTGACATGTGTTTAAAATTATGACAACTTAACGTCCTGTCACTATGAATGGTGAGACATTTTGTTTTTCATACTCAGTGTAACCTTTCGAAGCATAACACTTTCTTTTCACCCATCAAAGAATATTGAATCACGAATCTTTTTTCTACTTTTTAAATATGGAATTAACGGCATCAAAATTAAAAGAAGTTTTACATTTTCTAAAGATAAGAAGAAGTTTATTAAAATAATATATTCAATAAAAAAAATGAACAGTGTGAGTTTTTGATAAAAGGCTGTAGGCGGCGATCTACAACAATTTTTTAATACAACAAAAATATTAGGATGGAAGACAAAATTCTTTTTGATTATTAAAAAGAAGCATGTATCTGAAACCATGCTTCATTAATATAAAATTGTTTAAAATATTCTTACTAACAAACCGGTTAAACCAGGGGTAAAGCATGGCAACATGATCAGAATCAGTAAAAAGTAACTCATACAATAGATAAACTTGTTACGATATTAGGTTTGGGTAGTTTTTTGATGAAATTAAAAAAAAAAAATGTATAAAGATCGGTAGAGTTAAAATCTTGCAAAAAAAAAAAATAAAATAAAATAAATAAAAAAAATCGTAAGCCTTGACAACGAATAAGTTTTCGGTTATAAATAGAACCGGTCTCTTTGAATTGCTTGATTATTCCATGAATTAATGTATTTATTAAGAACATTTTTATCCAGAAATTCAGTTAAAATACTTCTTGGAACGAAACGAAGAAATCAGTGGTTGCTAAATAATATTTAAAAAAAAAAAAAACATTCCTTCATCGATAAAAAAAACATTTGCAACTTCAACTTTGAGACTATCTTAATCAGATTTTCCCTGAATGAGATTGGACATCATGATATTCGATACTAAATGTTAGATGGACAACTGAAAGAAAACACATGTTCATTTAATTTGATGCCTTAATATTTTTGTACTAAAGAATCCTCAATTTGACATGTTATTTCCTTCAAACCAAATGATTTTAACTGGTTTTAAGCTGTCTATTGATTTTATATACATTGCCAAAAACATTGATAAAATCGAGTTATTCGTCTATTGAATGCTGACCTAAATACATAAGGACATATGAACTATACTTGGAATACTTTCAATGTCTATTAACAAAGTAATAATAAAAATAATATTTTTTAATGACGGTTTTGTAGGGTACACCCGAATTTTAGCCCACTCTATATATACCCACACTATATATACTTGAACGTACGTAAAACAATTATATAATGACGTCAATTTTTCACAGCAGATTTCATTAATGATTTACGCTAATAAAATAAATAAAAATCAGTATTACGATCTATAAATAATTATAACAGTATCATTCTTATTAGCCTACTTAGCTTATATATTACTGCTATTACTATTATTAGTTACAATAACTAAAATACGATTATAACTTTCTACAACTGTTATTGTACATATTTAATACCCTAAGGAAAGGAAAACTTTAAATCTGAATTTGATGTTTGGACTATTCGAAACTAAGAGAGATAGGTTATGTTCGATAAGTTCAGAAACTAAGCATTTAGTTCATATCCTAAGTAAATTGGATATCATATTATTTACAAACTTAAAACATGGTCTGACAATTTGGTTTTAAAACAATATTATAAAGAGTTGTAGAATTACATTAAACTGGATAAACATTTTGTAACTTTAAATTTTGATTATTATATAATTATTATCATCAGTTTAAAAAGGAAAGGGGAGAATTTATTTAAAAAATGAACTTATTTAAATAATATTAAAATTAAAAAAAAAAAAAAAAAAAAAAAACACTGATTAAAGGGACACCTTACACTGTTGTCGATAATTTTTATTTTTTTTTTTGTTTAACCTCCGGAACCACAATTAAGTATATCTTCAGAGGGATGACATGAATGAATAGTAACGTGTGTGAAAAATGCCACGCCTGACCGGAATTCGAACCCGGGACCTCCGGATGAAAGGCCAAGACGCTACCACTCAGCCACGGAGATCGGCAAATGTCGGCCTCGACAATTTAATAAATTTTATCAACACGCCCATTCTATTTCGCGTACAGGAAATATTTATCACAAATAAAGTGGAAGAAGATTAATGTTTTTCATAGCGGAACATATAATACACGAAAGTTAGTGAATCGTTCGTAAATCGTTAATGGATAATTAATTAAAAGAATAAAACTTATTATTCTCAAGAAGTTATCTAAGTTCGATTTTAAATTTAGCTAAACGATTTGAAAAAATTCAATAACAACTTTTGTTTTATATTTTATTATTATTCTACTTCAAAAGAATAATCATTGAAGAGAAACGATGGAGGAGAACGTACTACCGATTGAAAAGTTACACTATTGCATGTCAGTAATATGCAAAGTTCTTTCTTTCTGTTCCGACCACTACGGATCACTCTTGTATAGTTTTGATTTCATTTTATTTTTCAAAAAGGTTTTTATTCTCTTGCTCTGTTGTTATCGCCTTCCTTCCACCCATCTGTTCAAGTTTATACCCTTCTTTTTCTTTCTCTCTGGAAACTTAGATTCTCGAATCACTTTTCTAGATACACAGATGCTTACATATGTTTAATGTTTTTAGATCTGTTTCTATTCCTTTATACATATTCTACAGTTATTTATGCGTTCGAAGAAAAAAAGATTTAAGAGATGCCTCTTTTATACTTGTATTTAGACGGATTAAGGGGACTAGCTTTACAATATACACACATTAGGGTTTTATGCAACCACTGGACAGTCTGTAATGCATTAATTAATCCTAACCAGATCACACCGAGAGTGCAACGGCTATTCAAGTCTTGAGATCTTCAGAAGGGACCTAACTAAGTTAAATCTACACTCAAAGAACTGAAAACGGCGGAAAAGTATCACAGATATGTTCAATGCTCCTTCCCATTCATCGAAAGGTAGGAACATTGTTACGTAATTGAAAGCAACGTTTTACTGATCGTCGATAATTGTTTTATGTTCTCGACATTAAAGATTTACCCAAAAATAAGAGTCTAAAAGCAGTAAGTATGAGTAGATCCAGAAATTGCATAACTCCCAACTGAAAAACAGACCGTTCAATCAGACCCACAGAGATAGAAAAACTACCAGTAATTTTCAAAAAAAATTATTGAACAAGTATAAAAATTGATTTTCTAATGTTCCTGAACAGTTTAAGAATATGTATCCAAGTTGATTCAACATCTCTCTCTTTTCTGTTTAGCCTCCGGAACTACCGTAAGGTATTACTTCAGAGGATGAATGAGGATGATGTGTATGAATGTGAATGAAGTGTAGTCTTGCACAATCTCAAGTCGACTACTCCTGAGAAGTGTAGTTAATTGAAACCCAACCACCAAAGAACACCGGTATTCACGATCTAGTATTCAAATCAGTATAAAAATTTTTACCTTTTATTAGGATTTGAACCTTAGAACTGTTGACTTCGAAATCAGCTGATTTGCAATGTCGCGTTAACCACTAGACCAACCCGGTCGGTTAAAATGATTCAACATCTATTACGAATTAAACTTAGTTATAAAATGTGAATATTTTTGGTGGTAGAGAAATTTTTTTATATTTATACATATATATATATATATATATATATATATAAAATCAAAATTCAAGTCGTGTCTTTTTATAATAATCCATATTACGATCTATCATTTGGATTTCTTATTAAAAAAAGCCTTTAAATGTTCTTTTTATCATTGTAGATGAGTATTCATTATAGGAAGATGTTTGAGAATTGATTATACCTAAGTCATAAATTAAATCGTAGGTCGTGTTGATAATGTAATTCGTAATAAACGTGTAGTATTGAACCGGTTTTGTTAACACTAATAAACTGTTCTGCAAAGTTATACAATCCTGTTTCAAATTGATGTAAAATATTGAATATTTATACATTACTATTAATTGCTGTCTGGGGTAATCTACAAAAATGTTTCCACAAAATAAAAAAATTAATTAGTAAAGAATGGTTTTCAACAGCGACGTAACTAATGAAATTAGCGCTTTCGTTTGCAATTGATGGAAATGTCTTACGACAGAGATTCTCTTGAGTCTATGATTGGCACCAATCGTCCACGTCAAGTAAATTGTTAAATTTTAAATAAAATTATTACAAAAATATCGCTTTGTCTAATATACTCTCTCTCTCTCTCTCACTCTCTCTCTCTCTCTATCTGTTTAGCTTCCGGAACTACCGTAAGGTATTACTTCAGAGAATGAATGAGGATGATGTCTATGAATGTGAATGAAGTGTAATCTTGTACAATCTAAGGTCGACCACTCCTGAGAAGTGTGGTTAATTGAAACCCAATTGTCTAATATACTACAAATACTTCACGTTGTTCAGGGCGAAATTTCGGTCTGTTACAAAAGAGTGAAGTTTAGAATAAATAAAAAGCAAATTAAAAAATCAATTTATTACATATTAAATATTAATAAAATTAGGAGTAAAATTTATTTAATTGAAAAATATTTGAAACAAAACATGAACACACAAGCCGGCACTTAATTTGCTCTCCTCCGTTTTTGTTTAAAACAAGGGTTAGAAGTTACTGTACAAGATTAGGGGGATAAAAGGGAAAATTCAACGAGAGAGAGAGAGAGAGAGAGAGAGAGAGAGAGAAAAATAGACGACAGCCTGAAAACGGAACAAGTTTAAAATTAAGCAAACGGGTGGTGGCGTCGTTGGCTTGCTCATCTACATCCATACCGGTTCTGTTTATAAAGCGGGAGTCTGTTCGAGTAGGTCTGGTGTGGGTGTGTGTTGTTTTGTTATGTTAGTTACACGGTACAGTTCGATCGAAACAGACAAGAGGGTAGAGAAAGGGAACTCTACCAGTAATTGCCACTCCTGGGGCTTGTCATTTGGGCCCCGCTTCTATTCCTCCGCACGCACACAACACGACCTCTCTCTACCTCTCGTGCTCTTTCGCCGTTGCTGTTTGATCACAATGCTAAATGACCTAACGACCCGACAACGGAAACATGATTTGATCATCAGATACAACACATACATATACAGACACACAAACATACCTATACGAGTCTGAATGTTATTGCAACGAGCGCTTGATACAACGCTATCGCCACCGTACACTACATCCAGTATCACGTAATTCTCTACTCCACAATACCGAATCTGATTAAACTATCCGAGAACATTTCTCCTCAATTAACATAAGATTTATTGACAAATATTCTAATTAGATTATCAACAACATTATAACAGACATGAAAACCGAATAAAAACAAACTTACATACTAAATAAAGATGATACAATGTTAATAATATTAAAAAATACGATAATAATTAAACAGACCTGCTAGTGCAATGATAGCGTCTCTTCAATTTCACACAAAGGTTTTCTGATTTGAAATCCCCCTGTTAAACTTGGTATTTTTTCAAGCTATGAATATTAATTTACCAAATTTAAACCCATATCAGTTAGTATGCGGTGAATCTAAAATAGAAAGAAGAAAAGAAAACACATATTTTTTTACTTCCTTGTACGAAGTAAAGGAAGTATTGTGATCGCGAAAATTTTGGGTTTCAGATTTCAAAGGAAATATTCAGTTTGACCATCCCTGAATTCTTTTTGACTAGTTTCGGCGTGACTTTTCTACGTACGCACGTACGTATCTCGCAGAAGTCAAAAACGATTAGCCGTAGGATGTTGAAATGTTGGATTTAGAACTGTTGTCACATCTAGTTACCATTTTGATTGCAATAGACTGACCGAAACTAACCAACTGACCGAACCAAAACTATCCAAAAAAAAATCAAATTTAAAAAAAAAAATTAATTTTTGATTTTTTCTTAACTGCAGTAATAAGTCCGCATTTCAACGATATATCATAAGTTGAAATTGTTTTCATTGGTTCCAGAGTTATAGCTAAATAAAATTTTAACTAATGAATATTTTGATTTTACTTGGGGGGAGGCACATCGGTTCGAATCAGACTATATCTACTTTTTTCTTTTTTTAAATTTCTTCTTCTGATGTTATTTCCTTTTGTTTTCTTCTCAATATTTTTCTTATTTTCTCAATCTTTTTCTTATTCTAAAATACTTTCACATTCTTTCTTTTTTTCCTCCATTTTAAATTTGGATTTTTCTCATCAGCCCTTTATTCCTTTTGTCATATCTCTTTAATCATCCTACTTTCTTCATCTTCAATTTTTATATTTTCCTTTTCCATGTCTTCCTCAATTTCTTTAAACCGGTTTTTTTTATCGTTTTCCGTTTTTTAAAATACTACACTGGTTTATCTTTATTTATTTTTTAAAATTTTATTAAAATATTTTTCTTTTAATTTAATTAAATATATTGATTTATTAATTATTATTAACCTCTGATTGTAAAAAAATGTACGATAAATAATAATTCAGTAATAACAATAAAAAAAAAGAAAAGAAAAAATATCAGATGTTATTAATGAAATAAAATTTTATGTACTTTTAATTTTTTAAATGTGTGTATGTAATTTAATAGGGGTACAAGAAAGTCATATGGCGCCGGCCTCCGTGGCCGAGTGGTAGCGTCTCGACCTTTCATCCGGAGGTCCCGGGTTCGAATCCCGGTCAGGCATG
>JAAAKQ030283749.1:0-10415 GCA_010016005.3 Zanna intricata | reverse complement strand
AGTACCTAAGAAGAAAAGATTAGAAGCTTTTGAAATGTGGTGTTATAAGAGAATGTTAAAAATCAGATGGGTGGATAGAGTTACAAATGAAGAGGTTTTGCAGAAAATCGATGAACAAAGATGCATTTGGAAGAATATAGTTAAAAGAAGAGACAGACTTATAGGCCAATATTAAGGCATCCAGTATATTAGTCGCTTTGATATTGGAAGGACAGCTAGATGGGAAAAATTGTGCTGGCAGGCAACGGTTGGAGTATGTAAAACAAATAGTTTGGGATGTAGGAGGTATACCGAAATGAAACGACTGGCACTAGATAGGCAATCTTGGAGAGCTACATCAAACCAGTCAAATGACTGAAGACAAAAAAAAACATTTATGTTTTACAAAAACTAAAAAAAAAAAAAAAAAAAATTATTTATATAATATAATGTAATTATAATATTTTAAAAAAATATTAATTAATATTTTTTAGTGTAAAACATTAAAAATTTACATATACAATAAAAGATTTTCAATGTAAAAGTTTGAAAAAAAATAGTAAATGCTAAATAAAGATATCATGTAATTGAAATGTATTATTATACAAGATAAATAATGAAGTAAGAGTAGCAAATGAGTACTAATTTGTAAAAGATTTAATTTTATTGAAAATTTATCAAAATGATTGTTAGCTGTTTAATATCGAATTCACTAATATGTGATTAAGCAAAGGAATGCTAAATAATGGATAAGCCATTAAATGTGTGATTATAAATATTACTTTTTTTCTAATAACATTTAGTAACAGTAGAGTCTTCTTTCTAAATCATTTAGGTACAAGATTATGTTAAACAAGCAGTTAGTATGCATTTGTAATTAAAGTATTCTACAGTTGTGGGAATAGTTTTATGGCTGCACAATGTTATTGTAGTATTATTTCAATTGTTGGCTAGAATGATGGGAGTTCTGTCAACTAATACCAACTGCGTAGAAAAGTTTTTTAGAAACATCATTGCACAAAAAGTCTCTTAATAATCAAAAGGAATGTATATGCAACAGAAAACTTAGACCCTGTGAGAGCTGAAGTGCTAAAAAGCCTCAAGTTGACTGCTCATCATTCAGTTTTACTTGACTTGCCAAACATTTGTGTGCGAAGAATTCTTATTAGGGTTTTTATATGCATCATATAAAATTGAAGCAGTAGACATTAAATTATTAATGTTAATGAAGACATTTTTTACAGTATGCAAATAAATAACTCATATTTCTCTTTATGTGAATAATCATGTTCACTTTTGGGCAACAAACAACTCTAATTAAGTACATTGACGATCACTTCTCAGTTCACAGTACTATTGTATGGTGTGCAGTAGTGCGGAATAGTTAGTTTGTATTTCTTCTATGGCAGATGATGGGAATACTGTTACTGTATTGGAGAAAAGTATCTGAATGATGGGAAAATTTTGTCTCCTCAAGTTGCGTTGAACTTGAAATTAATGTGGTTTCAATAAGATGGACTGAACAGACACACAACTAAGTGCTGATTAACATGCAGAATTCTCTCGGACATGGTTTCCATGCTGCAAAAACCTCTCACATTTGAACACCATGTGTTCGCAGTGTCCTCCCTTCCACTGTAATTACCACTCATTGAAGGGCATCAATCCCTGCATTCACAGTTACAATTTAAAGTAACAATGAATGATCAGGAACTGGGTCAACTCGTGCCCTAGTTCTCCATGCTTATGACCTCCCATCTCTGGGGGTCTAGGAGTTCAGTCTCTGAATCCATGTACTCTTTGTTTACTGATTTTTACTCTCCTGCTACCTTTGGACAAGCAGTGCCTCAGTCTCCGCCATACTAGTCTCTTGCTTCTTTACCTCTGGATGTGGCAGTTCAGGAGTATAACTCTGGACCTGAGATGTTCTCTAGTTGCAGCATACTCAAAAGGAGACAGCCCTGCATACTTGGTTAAGAATTGCCTGAGCTCTTCCTTTTTTGTAGTGTCAGATCTAGCTGGTTGCTCGATACATTCTTCTGAGATGACCACCTGTGATAAAACCCTCTGCTTTGATGTGTGAGGACCTCCAGTGTTGGTCATTATCCAACTGATGGTGGTTGCTGTTTTTCAGCTTCTGAGACACTTTGGTGAGTGCCTTAGAAATGTGTCATTTTTGTCTACCTATACCCTTAGGTAATTTACTGCAGAAGAAAGATGGATGTATGTGCCTCCAATCCTAAATGCAGTCGGGTGAGCTTCTGCCTAAATATATTTTGTTTCAGCTTGGTAAAAGAAAAAAGCTGCAGAAAAAGTTATTTCTGAGTATTTTGAACAGTATTATAATCTAGATGAAAGTCAAAAAAATGAATTTATTATAAGAATTCCTTTGAGATACTTTTGTATATTAATCTAGTAATAAAATTCATTTTGGTAATTTCAATTAACTGAATTTGCAGTGTTCAGGATTATTACTGTTCTGAACTCTAGTAAGATTTTTTAACTTAAATTATTTACATGGTTGAAATAATTGTAATGAATTCTTAATCTGTTACAGAGGTATGGCAACATTTAGAAACCTTGAATCTGTGTCGTAATCAGTTAAAATCTTTACCTGGATCACTTTGTAAATTAACTAATTTAAGAAGACTATACCTAAATGATAACAAACTGGATTTTGAAGGTATACCATCAGGGATTGGTAAGCTTTCTCAGTTGGAAGTATTTTCTGCAGCTGCAAATCAATTAGAAATGGTACCAGAGGGACTTTTTAGGTATTATTTGTTCATTCTATGTTCTCTTATTGTTTTTTGAAACACTATTAATCTTTTTTAATAAATTCAGTTAATAACTGTGGTTCACAATGAACTAGTTTACTGCGAACTAATGATTAAAAATTATCTCAGTGCTTTCAGTTATTCTTATTGCCATGCTGCTGCTGTTTTTCACTCTGGTGTCAACCGATGTTTATTGATAATAGTGTGTTTCTTTTTAGGTGAGAGGCACGTTTGTAGGATAATGTTGAACAGTATATCATATATTTGTGATATGTCCATTCATTTAGTATACCATTGTTTGTGTTAGCATTTCAAAATGCTCATTGAATTGAATCACTTGTATACAGATAAATAAAAACAAAGATAACTAAAACAATAAATATATCAGATTAACACATATAAAGAAAATTTTGAAGAGAATAATTCATAAAATGTTAAAGAATTGGATACAATGTTTGTAATTTTAAGAAAAAAAAATTAAAATTAACTGTCATGTATAAAACAGTCATCAAATTAACACATTGCTCCTGTAATATATAATTAATCTCTTTGACTGCTTAATATTTTTGAAAAATGGGATGCAGCTTCAAAAAAAAAGAAATACAATAAATATATAAAATGTTTTTCTTTTCAAACCAACTAATCACAAATCCATTTATGTTAATAAATAATTGTGGTATTTTAAGTTTTCATAAAAAAGGCCCACATTTGACTGTTGTAACATACAAACATATAGATTTATAAAACAGTATATTAAATAAATAGATTCTATTCAGTTAATATAATGAACTTTGGAAAAAAAACTGCTGGGAAAGATACCATGTTACAGAAAAAGCCCACGAAAGTGAATGAAAGCATTATGATGTGAGTGAAAAAAACAAACCATTAAAATAAATTTGATTTAGCCTGTTATTAAAATGAATAATTTTGTAATGTATTTTTTTATTAATATTTGTAAGTTTATTGTTGCAAGATCTTATGGTTGGAAAGGTTATCAATTTTTATTTTTCCTAATGTTTACGTTGCAATCTGTTCAGCAAGTGAACAATAAGCAATTCTCCCCACAGCCAAATGAGATGAGGATGATAAGTATGACATGTAAATGAGGTGTAATCTTTCTGAAGACTCAGGCCAACTATTCCTGAGAAGTCAATGGACATAACTAAAAATATTACTGTTTCAAAATAAATATAATGTTTTTTTATTAGATTTTGTTTAATGTGACAACTATATATTTATATATTATTTCATCCTGTCAGTTCAACAAAAGATGTTGAGAAATTACACTTTTCAAAATTCTTATGAATGCAATTTATTTATTCTTTAGCATATTATTACAAAGTAAGTGAATCTTTGTCACAGACAATAATTCCAATTCTATTTGAAACTTACAATAACTAATAAAAATTTATACAAAATTAAGAATTGGGTATTGCAACGAGATTATAATTACAAAATCAGTAATAAACTTAATACGTGGATTATTTACTTTTACTGTTAACAAACAAAACTAGAATGTGCTTTTATTAATGAATAATGACAACTTGTCCTGAGTTCACTATTAACAGTGAACCGACAAATAGCTTCTCATACTTGACCCTACAACAGAACTCTACTGTATCAGAATATCCTTATGAAGCATTTTTCACTTATACACTCTACTGTTATAAACAGTAGAGTTTTTTTTTTATCATGAATGATTCTTCCACTTGCTGCTGACTCTCAGCAGTATTTATAACCATTCCTCTAGGAATGGTTCTAATGTTACAGTAACTGATCATCCCCTTGTTCATTCAAGTGGTAATATCTATTATTCAAAACATCTATATATTGAATATTCTATACTGTTCCAGAAATGAGTTTCATTATTCCTCCCTGTTGTTATTTCTGGATTTTTCCTCTTTTTATTTAAATTTATATATTGTTTGAATTTTTAAGTTTCTCTCTCTTAGTTATTGTTGCACTTTTCATTACTAGAAGCTTCTCTATATATCACAATGTATATATATATATATATATATATATATATTGTGATGCTTCACTATACATACTCTATTACTTTATTTTTACTATATATGTTTTATTGTATTTATTATTATGTTTTTAAATACTGACAGCATCGTTTATTGATTGAATATAATTCTGAATGCTGTATTTTATAGATGTGGATCGTTGAAGAAGTTGATATTGAGTAGTAATAGTTTGATAACACTGCCAGACACCGTTCATTTGCTTAGTGAGTTGGAAACGTTAGATCTCCGCGACAATCCGGATTTAGTGATGCCACCAAAACCTACAGAAGTCCAACGTGGATCTGGCCTACAGTTTTATAATATCGATTTCAGCCTTCAGACTCAATTGAGATTAGCTGGTGCTGTTGCACCTGTCCCACCACCAACTGCATGTGAGTTATATTCGTAATATTTACGAATAAATCAGAATATTAGCATATTATGTATATTGTTTATTAGTGCTGATTACTTTAAAATTAACAACTAATAGACGGACTAGAATGATTCTTATGTAATGGGCTTTATTGAAATTTTAGATTGATTTTTATTCAGGTAACTTTATTATGCACTGAGAAAATCATCATAATATGATGCATTTTTAACACAACACGTATTGTTAAGAATTAAACTCAATTCATTCTTAATAGATAAAATTGTAAATAAGATAAATAAGGACTTCATTTAATAAAATTCAGTAACTTTACTCCAATAAGGAGGTTATATGTGCCTTTATAATATAAGTAGTTGAAGAAAAAAATGCATAGTTCTTTCAGTAGTCTCAAGTTCAGTATTTGGTATTCTTTATTTCAGTATTCTTTACTTACAGTATTTTATTTACTCATTTATTTATATAAATGATGTATTGCGACATAAAACAGTATGTTAGTGACATAATAAAACAGTGTTATGTATTTTATCCAAATGTACATTTTTACATGGGTGAAATATAACAGGGGTCAAATGTAAAAAGTAATTTAAAAAAAAATAAATATTTTATTTAATAATATACACAATTCATACCTTCATTTTTCTCTGTATAATGTCCTGTTCGATCTACACACTTTTGCCAATGATTTGGAAGCTTGAATATTCCTTGTTCATAAAAAGTTAGAGGATGAGATATCAACCAATTGCGCACGTGCTCCTCAATGTTTTCATTATTTTTTAATCATACCCATCCAAGCAATTCTTTCAACGATGCAAACAAAAAATAATCACACAGGGACAAATCTGGACTGTAGGGAGGATGGTCGAGGGTTTCCCAGTGCATTTTTCCCAATTTATCCTTTATCAAAATCACAGTGTGCTGCCTGGCATTGTCATAGAGAAGGATAATATCTCAGATGGACATACCCCTTCTTTTGTTTCGGTAGGAGGCTTTTGTTGACTGTAGCATTGGGCAACAGTATGCCGCATTCCTGTTCACTGATTGTGGAGAAATTCAATGAGTAAGACTCCCTGTGGGTAAAAAAAAAATCATTGCAAGAACTGTTCTGGCTGACAGATGGGTTTTGGCCTTCACTAGGCAACCCTCATCCTTTCTTCACTACTTCTTATATGCCATTTTTGATTCTGGATTGTAATGATAGACCCATGTCTCATCACATGTGATGATGCGCCTCAAAGAATTGTCCCCTTCTTGCAGAAATCGATTCAGAAATCTCTCACAGATCTCCAACCGTTTTGATTTTCAGTCAACAACTTTAGAACCAATGAAGCATTAATTTTTATAAAGCCAAGATGATCAGTGACAATGGATTGTGCACTCCTATAGTTGTACCCACTTATGATGTGATTTCTTCAACAGTGAATCAGTTATCATTCTCTATAAACTCTCAAATGGCATGGATGTTGTCAACTGTAAGACTTGACCTTCGGCATCGATCACGACTTTCGTTTTTTCTACACTTTCTTGCCTCTCCTTAAATTGTCTGGCCCATGTATACACTCTGTTCTGGGAGTTTTGCGACAGTGTACCATCCCCAAACTGTACCTTTAAACATGTTAAAATTTCTGTGGGTTTAACACCGTCATTAGTTAAAAACTTTATGATTATATGTTGTGCAACTGACAACTCTTACTCACTCATGGCTATAGTAACAACAAAATAGAACAGTGGAGCTTACCAAGTTACCCCTCTCTAACACATCAAACAATCCTCACTCTGCCATCCAGTTCAGAACTATTTGCTGCTTAGAATATCAAAATTACAATTTAAATTTGATTCATCCTCATACCTTATCATTGGAATTTCAGTTCATTTGCTAAAATTTGTAATCTTTTTGTTCTGCATATGACAAACTATTTATTCAAAAGTTTTTTTTTTTTTTTTTATTTTAAAAACTTAATATATATTTTTTTTATATCTGTATGCATAACACATATACAGATATTTAAAAAAAATATATTTATAAAGGTTATTTTAATTTTTTTATTTTATTTATATTTTTTTTTTTATTACTCAATCACTATAATTTTTTCTAATATATGTGCTGTTAATGCAGAAAATCAAAATAATCTTTAAAACATCATCTTTAATAATCATAAAATCATTACTTTTAATCATAAAAGCTATTCTGTTATAAACAAACTGATTTGGTTCAGCATAGCAATTTGTATGCATTGTTGTTAAAAATATATTGCTTACAATAATTCCAAGACATTATTAGCAATTTTGTCATCATGTACTTTTATGTGATATAATGATGATAGCTCTTACAAAGAAAATTAGTGGATAGCTTAAATCTGAATTTGTGTAGATTTTTTTCTGATAAAATTATGTTTTGATAGTCTCTTTTTTTTTTTTTCTTTTTAAGGTTCTAGTAAGGATCCTATTGCAAGGAAACTTCGTTTGAGGAGAGGACGTAGGGATCATGAAGAAGCTGACTCTGATCAAGCTAAAATATTAAAGGTTAATGTAGTATAGGAAGTTGTTCATAAAAAAATTTATTACAGTAATTTTTATAAAATATTGTTTTTCCTTGTTATTATATAACCTGATCACTTGATATTTTCTCTCTTCTTTATATTTCTCTCTTTTCGTTAATAATTGTGCTAAGTAAATTTTGTGAATTTATAGGGTATACAAATAAAAAGTGTGGGTTTTAATTTGTTATAATATCTCCGTGGTGAAGGGTACAATTTTGACTTAAGGCTTTAATCAGAGCAAAAAGGACAATTTCAGTTGTGCATATGGTTGTAGATTGATTCCCTATCAATCTGGTTGACAGCAGCACTAGCAAACACGGCGACTTCTGAACTCTGTGTTTTACAGTTTGCTAAATGTAAATTTGTATTTACATTTCAAGTGTGCATTTCTATATAAAGTTTAATTGTGATCCTCCAAGTGATAATAACATTCATTGATGGGATATTTAGAAAAGATCAGATATCTGTGTAAAGGGAAATGTATGGGACAACCAAGGGGGTCTGAATAAAATGAAGATGTCAGGGAGCCTTTCCTGCTTAGTCGTAAAAGATTTGTCTGTAAGACCAGCCATGAACTAGCGATGCTGGTGATGACAGTGTGGAATGTTTTAAGGAAATGCTAACATATGTGTCCTTGCCATTTACAGCTGATACAGACTTATCTACTACACAGTGTGTGCGGACTTAGCAATTGAAATATTGTACCATGAAAATTACAATTTTTTGTTTGAATTATGTTTAGCAATGAGTCAACATTTCATCTTTAGATAAGTTAATACACAAAATGTACATATCTGTTAAGGGTTAGAAAATCCCTTTATATAACGTAAAAGGGATTCCCTAAAATTAAATTTTTCTGTGCAATAGCCTTTTGACAAGTTTACAGGCCATTATTTTTCTTTTAAGCAACTGTAATCAAAGTTGGTTTTTTGGGTATGCATCATCATGTCTTTTTTCTCAACTGCAAGATGGACCAGAGTATTTGTTTGGCAACAAGATAGTGCACCTCCTCACTGGCATAAATCTGTTTGGGACTGGTTGAATGATGGTCTAGCCCTAACTGCTAGATCGGTTAACATAGATTACAGAGCTTTTTGTGTAGTCTGCAAGATCACCCAATCTGATCTCATGTGATTTTTCCTTTGGGGTTTTATAAACAATTTTGTGTACGAGTATGTGCTTCTACTATTTACTGATCTATCTGACTTGAGGCACAGGATTGAAACAGCTGTCGCTTCCATTACTATAGACATGCTAGTCGACGATGATGATGGACAAGTACAGGCTAGTCGATGATGGACAAGTACAGGCTAGTCGATGATGGACAAGTACAGGACGAACTCTCCTATCACTTGGTTGTGTACTACGTGATGAAAAGGGCTCACATTGAACAATTTTAGGAAAAAACTGTTAGAATTACTCATACAGTTTGTTTATGATTCATCTGTAACTCAAAGTTAAAAGATATTAATAGCTTTAAAATCCTGAATTTTTGTTGTAACACCCTGCATTTATTCACTGATTTTTTAGTTAACACTATTATTTTAAATAGTATTATTATTTATAATTTTATTTTGTGATTTCAGGGTATGAAGGATATTGCTAAAGAGAAGAATAATAAACAGAAGTTAATTGAAGATGTTAAAGCAGAATCATTAAAGTAAGTTTATTTATATTTTTAAAATTATGCATTTTTCTTTCCATTATATAATTATTACCTTGTTACTAAAACATTATAATTTTGCAGTGATTTTTGTGTAGTTCATAGTTGCTATTTTTATATCCAGTTAGTTATTTTTAAGTGGCTAGTTATAAAAATTGTATTATAGTAACTGTATTACTTAAAAGAGAGGTATAGTTATTGTTAAGTATCCTTCTTTTCACACATCTCTTATCACCTGGGACTTAAATTTGCTGTGTCATATGTATTGGTACGACATACACCACAGCAATATGGTGGTGAACATAGTAGTGTGTTAAATATACAATATTCTAGTACATACTAAACTCTGCTGTTAGTAAATATAGTATATATACTATATATATTCTGTATATTCTAATTATATATGTTATGAAATTTTTGTTGCATTTGAAAAATTCTGACTGTAACCAGGATCTCAGTTTGGAACTTTTAAATGAAAGGAAAATTTTTTATCAGTGACAGTATGCTCACTGTTATTTTGGAATGTAAGGTGCCATAAATACTATTGTTAAAAAAAAAAAAAAAAAAAATTTTCTTTATTAATAAGAATTATTTCATTGCAGACCAAAACGATGGGATGAAAGTTTAGAAAAGCCTCAGTTGGATTATTCAGAATTATTTGAAGAAGATGATGGACAAACACCCGGTTTAACTGTTTGGGAAATTGAAAACTTTTTACCGAATCAGGTTGAAGAAGCTGTACATGGAAAATTTTATGAAGGCGATTGTTATATTGTATTGAAAACATCACTCGATGATTCTAAGAATCTAACTTGGAACATATACTTCTGGATTGGTGATAAAGCTACTGTATGTTTTTGTTGTAACAAAAATTTTCTTTGTATTTTTAAATTAAAAAAAATTTATGGTTTTTTAATATTATTAGTTTTATATACATATATTCTTGTCTTTATGTAATAATAAAACAAATACTCTGTTTCCTGTGTGTGTGTGTGTGTGTGTGTGTGTGTGTGTGTGTGTGTGTGTGTGTGTGTGTGTGTGTGTGTGTGTGTGTGT
>JAAAKQ030283737.1:6361-18366 GCA_010016005.3 Zanna intricata | reverse complement strand
AGCATTTAAATAATTTTAATAAAATAACTTGAAATTAGTTGTTGGAAAATAATATCTGCAGGTGCAATTGAAGAAGATTGTAGCATTTTTACTCTTTGTTTGAGGAAAAAAGTAAAATCATAGATAACAACAAAATTAGACCTGTATTAAATATTAATAAGTTTAAAAGTAATTTCCACATTTCAATTAGTTATTCCTCAAACAGTTAATTTCTCTAAGGAATGATTTTACAATCTAGAATTGTTTTTCTGTTGATATGTTCTTATATTTTCTAATGTTATACATCACACCAGGAATTAATAACTATCAGTGATGTACATATACAGAATTCACAGTTTCTTTCAAATGAAGGAAAAATCGAAGATTAATGGGATCAAAGTACAAGGTATGGCTAAATAAAGAAAAATTTAAAAAAATTATTTTAACCTATCTGGGAAGTAATTTGTAAAATGAGGGTCTGAACATTATTTAAAAGAGCAAAATGTTTAACAATTATTTTAACCAACTTATTAGTATAAATAATGACACAAAATATTACCATAAGCAGTTGTCTTGCTAAATAAACATTGTGGATTGAACCGGTAATAGTTACATTACTCTTTTTTAGAGATGAAATGCAAGGATTTAAGACATCTGGAAATACAATCTGAGTTCTGGTCAATTGCATTATCCTCATTAGATTAGTGTCATTCTCTCCACGAACTATTGGATGATGCTGAGGAGAGATTTCCATAATCATCTGAATTTGATTTTGGCTCTAAAAATACAAAACAGCACAGAGATTAAATAGAACATTTGATGAATGAGTTGTAAATTATTATTAATTTATTATTTTTAAGAGGTTATTATCGACCTGATTAAAACAAACCAACAGGTAGAGTCCAGTAAAGTTTTCCAATGCTACTGTCATTCATTACTAATAAAGAAAATGTAACATAACATTCCTTATATAATAATTTGTAACTTCAATTATTAAGAGTTTTATTTATTTGTTTATAATAAGTTTGTGAGTACAGCTACATATTGTTTTACTTTCATTTATCATAAACATGGAAATCCATTCATTAATTCCTTGATGAGTAATTAACTCCAGAAAAAACTTATCAATGAACCATTTATTAAATTTATTTTTACTACAACACTTAAAATCTGACAAATAATACACGTGATGCACATTTTGTTTAGTTAAATGTACTGTATATGACAAAATTAGTTATTTTTAAATTGCATGTATATTAAAGATGTAAGTTAGAATTTTTTGTGGTATGTGTAAAATTTGCATGTTTGGGTTAACATTTTAAACAATTATTTTATAAAAAATTAATGTATTATTGTGTACTGATCTGAACTTTTTTTTTGTGTCTGAAAATGTGCTTGTGAACGTAAGGAAAATGCAGTCATTATAATTTATTTTTATTCTCCTGGATTTTGAGATCAGCATAACAAACAAATGTGGATACTTTTAGAAAATAATACATTATTTATGAATACTCACTTTCAAAATAAATAACTGGCCACTTAATACTCGCTTTATCTGTTCAGCCTCTGGAACTACTGTCAGGTATTACTTCAGGACGATATGTATGAATGTGAATGAAGTGTACGTCTTGTACAATCTCAGGTCGACCACTCCTGAGAAGTATGGTTAATTGAAACCCAATCACCAAAGAACACCGGTATCCACGATCTAGTGTTCAAATTCTTATAAAAATAACTACCTTTACTAGGATTTGAACTTTAGAACTCTCGACTTTGAAATCAGGAACTTAATACTGGAAGATTGTTTCATGACTCCATTTCATTCCCTTCTGTATGTCATTGCAGATCAAACTGTTTTTATGGCCCTCATCTTAAAGAGGTTTAGAACTCAGTTTAGCATGAGGTTTTTATGTCCTCCCATCTCCCCCCTCTAAATCTGTGCGAGTGTGTGTGAGTGCACACGTGCGTGCGTGAGTGTGTGGCGCGCACATGTCTTCAATGGTTCTTCATGGTTGACCTGAGATTGTACAAGACTACACTTCATTCACATTCATACCATCTTCATTCATCCTCTTAAGTAATACCTTATGGTAGTTCAGGAGGCTTGAGAGAGAGAGAGAGAGAGAGAGAGAAGTATGTATGTAATGTTTATAATCATCAATATTTTCTTGCTTTTATCTGTGAATCCATGTGCATCCAGTTTGCCCTGTATTGTATTGAATGTAACTACTCCAGTTAAATTGAATATTCCTGGTTCCTGCATTTATTGGTGTGATGCTTTTTTGTGAAATAACATACACAGTGTATCACGTAAGTTTTAAAACTGTGGCTATAAAATCAGCACTACTAACACTATCTTCATGAAATTTTGGCAATTAGTTACTACAACCTTCCTCCCCCATACAAAGTTTCAAGTTCATTAGATCACATGCAGCTATTCAGTAGCAGTTCACATGGGAGTATCAGAGTGGTTGCGGTCATAATTTCATGATGAACAAAAATAATGAACGTTTTGCGATTAAATTTTGCTTTAAAGCCAATAAAAGTGTGACAGAAATGTTCGAAATGTTAAAATTGGCTTGTGGTAGATTTGTTATGTCTCATTCTATTGTTTTTCAGCGGTAAACCTTTTTGCGGAGAGTAAAATAAGCCAAAAAAATTGTGTTTTCAAAAATCAAAAATTAAGTCAATTTTGGTCATTTTTTTGATTCCAGAGGCATCGTCCGTAAAGAATTTGTTCCTCAAGATACTACTGTGAATACTTCATTCTACCAACAAGTGCTAGACTGCCTTTGCAAAATGTTATTAGACCCGAATTGTGGAGAGATCATTCTTTTTTCCTCTTGCACGATAACACCAGTGCATATCGTGGCAATTAACACTCAATTTTTGGCCAAAAGATGATTCCTTTGCTCAGCAACCCACTCGCCTCATTTGGTTACCGCTGACTATATCCTGTTCCCCAAATTAAAGATGGACTTGAAGTAGAATTATTTTGTGTCGATAGACAAGATACAAGAAGCCATGACATCGAAGTTAAACAGTATTTCAAAGAGGTGTTTTTGAAATGCATGAAAAGGCTGAAAGATCGTGCCAACATGTGTATTGCTTCTAATGGAGACTATTTTGAATAAAAAATTAGTTGAAAATTTTTTTCAATTATTTTGCTTTTTTATAGTCACAGTCTTTTTTATAACTTACGGGAAACCCTGTGTAGAACAGCAAATGTTATATTATGTTTAATGTTTTAACATTTAGTATAGTGTTTTTGTGAAAGTGAACACCATACATTTTTTTTGAAAGTATTTGTAAATTTTGTATGAATTTGTTGTGTTGATGTTTGTATGTTAGCATTATGCAATTTTAGGTTACTAGGTTTGTTTTTTCCTGAATTTTATGTAATATATTGTCTACGAGCATGTGTAAAGTTTTTTATTTAGTTGTCATGAGAAAGGTTTTTAGTTATATATCAGCTTTCATGTAAAAAAAAAATTAAATCAACTAATATTGGGAGAATTTAACAGGGTATAATGTAGTTAAGTGATACAGACTATAATTTTTGTTAGGTAATCTTTTACATTCAATTTGGATTTAAGCTTGTTTTATTTTTTAGTTTTCAAATATTTTATTTCACTTTACAAATTAAGACTGAAATTCTTTCTTTGTTAGTGTTGTTTTATTTTATTATTTGATATTATTTTTTTTAATATATATTTTTTATTTACTTTTTGTATATTTTGTGTTCTATTTTCCTTCATATCTACTAATGATGGTTCTTTATCAATCAAAAAGGATATTTTTTTATTGGTAAATAGATATTGTAGTAAATAGATCTAACACACTTTAATGTTTTATTATTTGTGCTATGTTTAAATACAATTGTAGTTTTTAATCTATGTTCCCTTTTACTAATTATTACTGATTCATATTTTAAAATTCCAAAATGAACAAATTCATTTTTCAGTTTGTTGCACTACTGAAGAAAAATGTATGAAGTACAAAATTAAACATTGCTGAATTTTTATTTTGTGAAAACTGTTAGATAATTCTTTGAATAATATTCCTATAATTCTTTGAATTATATCTTACATGCATCAACAAACAAACTCTTGTGGATTGTTGCTGGGAATGAGTGATTCTGGAAAATCATTTTAAAATATAGTTTGAAAAAATGTTAAGGTCTTTTTTTTTTAAATAATTTTATAATACTCGTACTTTAAGAGAATATTTTTATCAATGCAAAAAGGAATAAACTCTTAGACTTTCAAAAATATATGCACTTATAATGTAATTTTTAACATTAATCTGTTAAAAATCTGCTTTTAATCAGTATTGTGTTTTTGTTCTTAAAATAGAAGTTTTTGACTTGAATTAAAATACAGTTTGTAAATATATAAGTAATTTTGAACTATTCTTCAGTAAGACATTTTAAAACAAATTATTTACAGAACACAAATTATTACAAAATCATAACTAAATTTTTGACATTTTTCTAATAAAAAAATTAAATATTATATTTTTATCTTAATTAAAATATTTTTTGTTAAAGATATTACTTACCGTTAAGGAACCACACATTTGATTAACAAGGAGTAGAGTGGCTTTTTCAACTTGTGAAAGTTCCCATTCACAACCCTTAACAACAACCATTGTAGAATATAGCTTAGATCGAGTACGAAATTTTACTTGGACATTGTATTTTTCTTGAATTGAAGTTATGTATGGTGAGGCTAGTACCAATTCAGATTGCATCGTTCCCAAGACAGGCAGTTCAAATGTAAAAATTAAAGGTGACAGTTCCTTAAAATTAAAAAAATTTTTAAAGAAGACTAATAAAAGTACATAAGTTCTTCAGATGATGGATGGAAGTTCTTCAGGCAACTTATAAGAATTCTATACCATCCAAATAGTAGAAACTCTGTTTATTGTGCATGCTCTATTAGTCCCTGTCTTTCTTACAGCCATAGTGCACATAAAGCCACTAAGGTGCAAGAAGTATTAATCAGGATTGCTTTCTCTAAGAGATGTATTCTCATGTACTGTTATTCTTTATAATAAGGAGAATGATCAAGCTGTCAGTAGAAACATATCACTCACATTTAAATAAGCTTAGCATGATGGTGTGTCCATAGTGTGTTTATTGTTTTAAAGAAGACACTAAGAATTAATTCAGTTCTACTTTCACTTAGTCTGGGTCGAGATGCCTGTTGTTTTTGAGAATGAAATATTATTCTTGATTCATACCTCTCATGACAGGTGGTTTACAATGATTTGTGATTAAGATTTGTGTGTTATTAACACACAATAGCACATAAATGAAGTACTTCCACAACTGGACAGTCAAAAAAGTATGATTATGATTAAAAATTATGTTCTAAGTTAACAATAATTAATTTGGCTAGAGAAAATTAACAGGAATAAAGAGTAAATAAAGTTTCGATTAAGTTCAGTAGAAAAATAATCTTTGCCTAAGATGTGATAATACATTTTGGATTAAGTTTTGTTAAAACTGCTGACTCTCTAAATAAACAGACAAAAACATACTGAGATAAACATCCTGAAACAATAAAATTATCTTTTACTGTATATTAATAATCCATTACTTATTATTTTTTTATTTAAATAGTTACATAAAATTCTAGTTAAAAACTGATGATTACTCACCAGTATTGAAATTCAATAAGAAACTTTAGATAAACGTAAAAATGTAATTTTTTGCAATAAAATTGTATAAAACAATATAAATAATAATAAAATAACAAATAATAATAGAATAAAACTGTATCAATAACAACATAAATAATAATTAAAAATAGACAAAAACTTTTTTTAAAATATTTCTCTAGGAGTAGTACTATTTCTTAAATTACTTTTTTACTTACATTACAGATTTGCAAATACAATTTTTCTATCACCCTTACTTTTAAATAAATTACTCTTCAAAAAAAATAAAGGGAAAATATATTTAAAATTTGTAAAATTTAGAGTCTTGCATAGTCATACCTGTGTTAGAATGATTTCGCTGATGCTTTTCTTTTATAAATAGCTTCAGGCACATCCCAAATTAATGCCCATCAGTAATCGACTAGCATGTTAATACCCCATTTCCCTTTATAGTGGCTTTCCATCACCAAAATGTCTTGATAGAAACATTCGTAGTGTTCGTCACTTACATCTCCCAAGTTGTCCAGGAAAAATCCGGATGTGAGTGAGGAGGAAATGTATTTTCAAAGATACATTACATCCCATAGGTAACATAATGTTTATCCCTAGCTTGGCTGTCCCAGTCTCAAAGAAAACACATGTACTTAGTGTAGCCTAACTGCATGTCTAACAAAATAGTCATATTTTTCAAATCACCACATATGTTCCACCTATGTTTTTATGATTTGTTTTTTTAAGAACGTCTTCATCACATCGTATGTCTCAAATTAATACCATAAGCAATTAGTATCAAAGGACATTTGTTACGGCTGTATAGTAGAACGACTTTTAAACTATACTTGGATGAATCTGTGAAAAGCCACCAGTCCTGAGGTTTATGAACTAAGTGCAATATAATCTCATCAATATTTGTACAATAAACCAAATTATTTACATCAATAAAGTAATGGGAAAGTTTTTTTGTTGGCTTCAAAAGCCCAAAATTTTTGTATTTTTTTAAAGTAAATTCCAATCTTGCAGTCTTGTTCCCAACAGTTCAGCTTGATTTTTGATAAATTTAAATCCGTAACAAAGTCATTTAGTTCACCTTCTGGTTTAAGATATGGCTTATTGGAAGATAATTCAAAATCAAAATCACTGTTGTCTTCTTCAGTACTGCCTGATTCTTCATCGCTGCTTTCAAAACGTACATTCACAGGTGGCTCAGGAACTGGAATAATTTCATTGTGAGGTACAGGCCTGATTGCAGATTGCAATGAAGGATATTTTACAGTAAGAAAGTTTTTACAGTTTTCAGAAATTACACACACACTAGTTAAACAAAAGTATCAATAGGTTATATGATCCTTTGGTTCACGCCAAAGCATGGGTTCATCCAACAGCAAAGCCTTCCATGTAACTTTCACGTATCCTCTTACATTTACAGAGCAATTAGTGCATACCACATGAGGAGCCCATGTCTTATCCTGTTCACCAATTTTACACTGAAAGTACAAATGATATGTTTTTTTTTTAATTAAATGTTTTTTTTTTTTTTTTTTTATTATTTGATTTTACAGAAAACTCACCACATACATAATAAATAAAGGCATCCACATCATTTACACAATTTTGAGGCATTATAACATTGCACTGTTAATAAACTTGACAGCAATAAGACTAAATAAAATTAATTCATTCCTAAATCCAGTACTGAAACAAAAAACACAGCTGTGTTTTCAGCTACATGTTTTGTTCTGCACAGACTTGATTAATCTTGTCCATGGCAAGCTCACTCTTCAGTATTAGATATGATGTCAAAATATGTGATTATGATATGATTTAATTATTTGTCTAGTATTGTTTATTTTTTGCTTATAAATTATGTTAACAAAGTCAAACAATAAAAAACAAGCTAACAAAATACACTATTGGACCTCTAAATGCAAACTATAAAAATATTTGAAAAATGAAAAAAATTCCTTTAATTAAAATTTAAACATTTTTCAAAAATTGTGGGTGACAGAAGGAGTCTGAGCATATTCGTTTTCAGTATCATAAAACAGATTAAAATCATGTATCGCATGTTAGGAAACAAAACTTTTGTTTATCAGTGTCATCAATGAAATAAAGAAGATGAAAAAAAATTTGTTAATGTAAAAAGTAATACCAATTTAGCAAAAGGTTAACCACACAAAATTTGTAAAAACTTTAAATGATAAAAACTGCAAGATTGAGAAAAATGTAACAGACATAATTTAGAGCTCAACAGCATGGTCTGTACTTAATATAATCTGTTGAATGTATGCATCCAAAATTAATGCATTTAAAAAATACAACTTAATTGCATTAAAAACTAAAATAAAAACTTCCAGTACAATTAATTTAGCTGTCCCTTTTGGTTATGATATAGTTCATGAAATTTCTTACTGCTTTCTGTCACATAATAGAATGAAGCTACACAACAGATAGGAATTGAACATAACATCTCTTTATTGATAGTCTAAGCTAACTTTTGGAATCAGTAACTTAATCACAAATTTCTTCATTGGAAATATCCAGTACTTGTTATAGTGAGAAATTTTACAGATAAATATTAAACCACACTGGCCTCTGTGGCGTGAGAGGTAGCATCTTGGCCTTTCATCTGGCTGTCCTGGGTTCAAATTATGGTTGGACATGGCATATTTCATGTTTCACAAAATTCCATATCCCATGCACAAGCTTCAAGCTTATGTGGCGATATCAACAAGCACAAAAAAAATTGCATTCCAAAGACGGTGGGTAAAATCTTAAACACCTTAAATCTGTGTCACTCGATCCTTATTAATTGTTTATTTCTTCATAAGATGGATTGAAAAGAAGTACATTCTCAGATATAGAGAAAAGATTAAATCATCAAAAACTCAAAATAAAAGATTTCTCAATTTTGAGAAATAATAGGAAGAGGACGATAATGAATGTACCATTTGTTTAAGAAGGATGTGCTTTTTTAAAGAGAGTACAGGTCCTGTTTGCTGTCTAACTTACTTAAGCTACAAATGAATCTAAGAAATATGAATATCAGAGAGAAAATTGATACCAGTACACCGAAAATATTGATAGTCTGTATGTGTTTATTCAACAGATATCCTGGTATAAATTCTGCCAGTCTTGAATAAGCATGGAAAGTTTGTTTGAGGCTCTGACCAGTATGAGTGATCCTAAAACTGAAGCAAATAATCACACAGTCACATTACTACAGAGTGGTGAACAAAATGATCCAACATTTGTTTTTGCAATAATTGTTTAGATTAATAATTATTAATGTGTTTTATGTCGACATAAGTGACAGCAGTTCATGAACATTAGTTCCTTCTCTTTCCTAACAGCTCATACATGCCTAGTCTCCTACGATCAGCACCAGTCAATTAGTTCTCATTTGTCTAAAGGACTGGAACACAAATACCAAATCCATCCATAAATAAAACATAAAATCTAACTGCCACTAAACAAATAATGATCCGCCAAATAAAACGAAAGATACAGTATCAAGGGACATTTGTCCAGGTTCTGCAATTAGTAGGGAGATAATAAACTTCCACTACCCTTGTGTTCCATAGTGTATTGTTTGTATCATTCCAAGATGTCTGAAAAGGAAGACTGACTGTTGAACAGTGAAAAGACTGTGTTTTATAATGAGATGAAAAGTGTTTACACAAAAATGGGTCATGTACATTTTCAAACTTGGTGGTCACCATCATTTAAAAAAATAGATAGACGTTATGAAAGATTTAATAGTAATGGTTTAGTATTTGAGAGTAGCTTGAATGGCGTCCAATGTTCATTCTTCACAGAATATCAAATCTGTCAGAACAGCGTTGCTGAGGAGCCCAAGCAAATCAACAAGAAAAGCAGTGGCACATCTTGGGATTTCTAGGCAATCTGAGCCTACCAATTGAAAAACCAATTTTCATTTGTATCCATACAAAATAACAGTTTTGCCTAAATTAATTGTTGACAGCAAAAATCAAGAATGACATTTGCTGAATGGGCTGTGAACCAAGACATATTGTTGAACAATTTTGGTTTTCAGATGAGGCACATTTTCACATAGACAGGGTTGTTAATAAGCAAAATGTGTGTTTCTGGGCTTCTGAAAATCCATACATGTTTCATGAAAAGGTGCATCATGTGCCAAGAATTACAGTATGGGCCGCTATTACGGTATGGGGGTACTAAGGGCCATTCTTTTTTGAACAAACAATGAACAATGAATGTTATATAAAGATGCTGTGAATTAATTTTGTTCCTCAACTTCTTGCAAATGGGTTTTAATTGAATGGTTCATGCAGGATGGAGCCAAAACACCCACAGCTAATGTTGTTTTAGACTTTCTAGATGAAATTTTTAGTGCAAATGTCACTTCAAACTGATTTTCTAATTGTTTTATGCATGGACAGAACTCCCCCCTGCCCCCCTAATAGTCTCAATTTGAATTCGCGTGATTATTTTCGTTGGGGGTTTCTAAAGGAATAGATTTTCCCCAAACATCCTCATACAGTGATGGAACTGCGAGTGTTGATCATTGAGCCATGCAAAGAGGTAACTGAAGATATATGTCATTGAGTTTATTACAATATAGGAATTGTGTTGAAGAAGTTCTAGACATGATGATGATTATATTGAACATGTGATTAAACAGAACATAATTTCCAGGTACATAGTAAACCACATAGGAAGGTACATAGTACATAGCAGACACATACTACTACTACTGGTAAGTGTACATAGTAAATTGTATTTCACTTTTCTGTATTGTGTATCAAATAAATATTTTTTTATAAAATCAAATCCTAGATCATTTTGTGCGCCACTCTGCAAGTTAATAATTTTCATTAAATATAATAACTTACTCGGATCCGTGCTCTAGCATTTTCAACATTCTTAATTTCTCCTGCAATAGAAACTTGATTACTTTTTTCCAGGGGATTATTACGGTTGGAATCAGGAAAGTGTATGTGACATCCAGTTTCTTCCATCACTTTTTTTATTATCTGTCCTCCTTTGCCAATAATATGTGAATGATCAGTATAACTGACATCCAGTTTCATTGTCACTCTGATACTCTATAAAAATAGAATTATTTCTTTATAAAATAATGATTAAATACAGTATTTTGAGTAGCTTATTTTTTGGTAAAAAATTGTTGAAGAAAACTATTATTTTTAAGAATTAACTGTATAATATTCATTTCAGAGGACTACCCATATTATTTTATTATTTTCCTAATATAGACATTGCAAACTATTCAACTAGTGAACAATAAGAAATCCCGGACCCCATGGTCCAATAAGATGAGGGTGATAAATGTGACATCTAAATGAGATGTAGTCTTGTACAGACTCATGCCAAGCATTCCTGAGACACGTGATTAATTGAACCCCGACAACCAAAGTGTACAGGTATCCAGTATTCAAGTCCATATACAAGCAACTAACTTTTATTAGGGTTGAAACTCAGAAAATCAGCTTTGACTTTGAAAATTAGCTTTTAAACAATTAATTAGCAACAAGATAATCACTAGACCAGCCCCAGTAAAAAACACTGGGAGGGTAAAAGAAAACTACAATAGAATAACTATCAAAAACATTAAGCAGCATTACATTAGATGCACTAATAGAATTACATTAAAATCATCTTATTGTGATATTTTTGTTATGATTTGAATTAATGTTTTAAATTTGTTTTGGTTTTTATATAAAAATATTAATTTTTGTGTAAATTCTCCTATTGAATGTCAAAACCTTAGAAAAATTTATAAGTGATATAGACATAATTAGTTTTTTATGATGTAGTTAGTTTTAGTAAATTAATTACTGAAGGAATATACAGAGTGGTCCAAAAGTTGCAGTACAGCCTATTATTTCAGAAGTTGTAAAGAAAATGAAACAATTGAATACACCAACATAAATTAGATATGAGGGCCCACCTTTGGGGTATAACACAATAATGGCCACTATTTTGAATTGCCGTCCATTTATTTAAATGGAAAGGAAGTTATGTGACATATCAAAACAGATTGAAATTTTACCAGGAATTCATTTTTACAATCAAATTTCACATAACTGTTACGATTTAGGAGTTATTGGTGCCCAAAAGCTTGAAAATCTTGTTCTTTTGCAGGTAACATATAATGGCTTTGATGAAGGTAGAACAAATTAAGGTGATCCTGATATCTGGTCAACGAAGCAGTTGAGTCATTGTAGCAGATTTCAACAGGTGCCACCCAGAGAGACCACTGATTTCGCATAACACTGTTGCATGTCTCATATCCAAATTCAAGAAAACTGGAAATGTATCTGACAGGCGACTTGTGGTTGTCCCAGATCTTCCACTGATGA
>JAAAKQ030283704.1:0-10415 GCA_010016005.3 Zanna intricata | reverse complement strand
TTCATACACATCATCCTCATTCATCCTCTGAAGTAATACCTAACGGTAGTTCCGGAGGCTAAACAGATAAAGAGAGAACCTAAACGACTTTACAACCGTGTGAAATTTATAAAAAATTTAAATGTCCTGTTACTTTTTTCAAATTAATCTTCTTATCATTGTTTTTCTGAATTTTGTTTTTTTTTTCACAAAAATTATTTAATCTTCATATATTTTGATTATATGAATAAAACAACTAATTAAAATTAGCCATTTTTATAAGAAGAATAAAATGCTGTTAGAAAAAATTTATTAAAATAACAGCTATACTAACTGTTGAAGGGAAAAAAGTACTACAACACGTACTACGATACGTTACATATCACGTAATAATACACAAAGTACAACTACTAATGTTCATTAGTTATATACATCGTTACCACTGAGTGAAATCGCTTTTTTATTTACTTCCCGTATAAAAACGGTAATATTATATATGAAAATTCATCGTTCTCCTTTTTTAAAGACTATGTTCATTTTTTCAATTAAAAAAAACTTTAAAACAAATAACTTTTAACAAAAATTAAAATTTATTTTTTTACAAATTTATACAATTTAAAAAAAATATAAGTCTCTTCTATAATAAGTACAATTAATAATGATTATTTTTATCATTATTTAGATAAAGCATGGTGAACTGATAATCTACGTCACCATCATCCGTGCCGGATTTCAAGTCCCATTTGACATGGCATTTTCTCCATGATATAAAATTAGCCGGCCTCCGTGGCGCGAGTGGTAGCGTCTCGGCCTTTCATTCGGATGTCCCGGGTTCGAATCCCGGTCAAGCATGGCATTTTTCACACACGCTACAGTTCATTCATCTCATCCTTTGAAGATATACCATAATGGTGATTCCGGAGGTTAAACAGAAAAAAAAAAAAAAATGATATAAAATCTCTTAAAATCCAATTATCGAAGGGCGTCGCTAGCGCCCCCTGTGTCAAGTATAAGAACTTGACAGACAGGCGGCGACACTACCTCTATATAATCTTTAAAACAGGATTTTTTGACACCTTTAAATTCATTTTATTAAATTAATAAGAAGAATTTTACATACATGAATTCTGATTAAGAATTATGAATATAAATGTAATTTTATGCGCAAAACAGTTTATCAATTAGTATTCTTGTTTTTTATGTTTTATCACATCAGAGTAACTGCTCTAAAAAAATATTCAGACTTCGAAGTGGTCCGACCGAGATCAGCTGATACTATCAGGAACGATTTAACCAATATTCATCAAATTTAACATGATTATCTAAATTTCAATGAAACTGATGTAGCAATTTGGAAATTTTTGAGGCTTAAAATTTTATACGTAGGCATATATATATATATATATTACAAACACATCCCGTCAAATATTTTTCATGATTTATTAAAATACTAGCTTTCACTCAATAACTAAATAAGGCATTACCTTATTTTGTTAAGGTGCATATCTTAATAAAAGGTATGCACTTAATAAAGGTATTAATACCTTTCACTTTATATAAGTCAGAATGTAAATAAATTCAACTAATAAAACAACAGCACTATCTATGGGATTTAATTCAAACCATTCTCTAAACACAGTAGTCAGTGAAAAATAACATTTTAACGAAAAGAGATATGGCTGCAAAACTATCACAATTAATACTGAATATTAAGAAACTTACAAAACATTATGGAACTTCCACTTTATAAAAGTCAGAATTTAAATAAATCCAATTGTCAAAATAACACTACCTATCGGATTTAATTCAAACTACTCTCTAAATACATTAGTCGGTTCAAAATATCCCTAACTTTCTTTCTACTGGTGAGATCTAGGATTTCAATAGCTTTAAACCTTCTTCGGACAACGCGTACCATTTTGCAAAAACCCATGCGTAAATCGGTCCCGTAGTTTTTTAGTCTTCAGCGGACACACATACACATACGAACATTGCCTTTTATATATATATATATATATATATATAAAAAGAAAGTCTTTTTGTATATTTATTTGTTTTTTTGTAAATATTTTGATCATAGCATCATCCAGCGGGTACAAACTAATTCAAAGAACTTTGCGGGCGTGCTCACAACTCATATCATATCATAATCGGATGAATGGTATAAGAACGCATACGGGTCAAACAAACATTCATTTTTATTTAGATTTGTATTGAACACGGTTCACGCATACAACAACGCTTTTTTTAAAACAGAAAATTTTTTTCAAGTTTATTTTCAAAATTTTTTATCATTCCATTTTAGAAAAAAAAAAAAAATTTAGGAGCAAGAAATTTAGAATTCATGAAACTTTATGGAAAAAATGAAATCAAAACACATTCTCTCAAGCTTAAACTTTCATTTGATAATTTTCTTTTATACAGAGATTCATTTTCATTTTAATAAGAGACAATTTTTCTACAAACAACTCTATACCTAAACATATTTACGTTGAGCTAAGGTTTTTCATAAACCATTTATACAGTAAATCTCAAGGAAAGAAAATTGATGAACAAAATGTATCACAGCTTATTTTTAAATATAACAGTGTTCTGTATCTTACTGAATTCATCTATTAGAATTCGATGTAGGATGAAAACAATATTTCTATTATTAAAATGGGATCCATTTAGAAAAAATTAAATCAACTAAATAACACACTACATAATCGATTTATTTTCAATCGAAATGAACTAAAACCATCTTTGATTTCTTACTTTTATTATGAATCGAGTCATCAAGCTTTAAAGTCATAGGTAAAACTATAACACGATTCCTATAAATTAAATAAAAAATCGAGATACTCACAAACTTTAATAATTTCCTTCGTAATTAAACAATAATTTCCTTTTGTTAAACCTTTGCGCTAGAATAAATTTTACGTTATAGCGAAGAATTAACTTAAAAGAATTTTCCATTCTTTTAATGAAAATTAGTTAGGAAAAAAAACAATTAATTTTTGTTAATCGATTCATTCGGGGATAATAAAATAAACTGTAGCCTTATACTGAAACAAACAGGGTTATAACGAAACAATGGCTTTGAAATGCTCAATGAATATATCAAATCTAAAAGAATATTAAAGCTGTATTTATTTTTTTTTCTATTATAAATGTATAAAACACAGCTGTCTGCTTCTTTAATAAAATAAATTTAGGTAAATTTGAAAAGAAAAAAAATTAACGCTTCTTTTCATATTATAAATGCCAAGTACGTAAAATAAAGAGTTTAGCAATATTAAAAGATACAACTCAGTGCTAAATTTCTTTCCCGTCCAAGTAAAAATACCCCATCGCAAAAAAAAAAAATCATGATAATAGTAATAATAAAACTAAAAATAAATAAAAGCAGAAGTAAAATGGTTGCACAGAGTGAAGGCAAACCTAATAAGAGAAGAAACAAAAGAATCGGGGCTCCAGTAGGCGAAGAACGGACAAGGATTGTAAATTGAATATAAAAATCCCTTTTAAGCTGAAAAAACAAACTTTCTCGATGGTCCCAATAAAACAAGTCGTACTTTTTTCCCTCTATCCTTCTCGCTCCATCTCTCTCACTTACTCCTCTGTCCCTCTATATCTCTCTTATCTTACCCTTCGCTCCCTAAAAAGGGCTTTCATCCAGTTCGAGAAAAGAATTACATTTCGATTTGCACCAGTTACTTCCTCTTTTTCCTTCCTATAGAATAAAAACAGAGAACGGCGTCTTTCCAAAATGGAATTAAAATGAGTCAAGCTTCCTCAACGAACCATGGCTGGGCGTAGCGTGGCCAACCGCTATTGCTCGTCTTCTAAATCAATTCCTTCCTTTTTTTTTTAAAAAAAAAAAAGAGTAAATAAATAATAAAAGAAAAAAACAAATAAACTGACTGTTTCACTCATACCTACTTTTTTAACAATTCATCAAACTTGCTTTTATACGTATTTATAGAAAAAATGATTGATTTAAAGGAAGAACACGAGCATTGTAAACATTATATCTTCAGTAAGCGTTTAACGAAAGTAATTTTAATTATGATGGTATTTTTGTACTTTTTCTTAAAAATTATAAATTATTTATTTTTAAAATTATATTGTAACTTGGCGGTATGTCTAGCCAGAACCTGGACCCTCGATGCTCAGGTCAGCCCAGGCGAATTCCGGAGCCACCTTAGAGGCTCCTCGGGGCATAGCCCATGGCCACAGAGTTCGCTTTGCTCGCCATTCCCAATTTTCCAGGGGGATCGGCGCCCTGGACACCCGCAGAGCTTTGGTCGCCATTCCCGTCTACCCAGAGTGCTCCATCCTCTGGATTCCAGGACTGTACGTTATCCTCATGGTTGATACAATAATACTGATAAATAATAACTGTAGTATTCGAGCTTTATAACCTAAATTACTTGAGAAACTAAATTAGAAAAGATAAAAAAATAATAGCAACTGTGATAATTAAAATACACATTCTTTGACGACAAAAAATTCTTAAACACTCATGATCTATTAGATCGAATGTGTACCTGATGCATACAAAAGTTAGTTTTAACCAACTAAGAAAGTATCTTCTTTGAATTTTCAATATGTAGCAGATTTTAACTAGGACTTTTTTAACTAAAATTTTTTGTTTTAAATTGATGATTTCACCAATACGCATAAGCGTGGGATATGAAATAGAATTTTGTAGCGTATGAAAAATATGACAGAGATCGAACCCTTGTTCTCTGAATGAAATTCCGAGACGCTATCACTCCTCCAAGGAGATAGGTAATTTCAAAGAAAACAATTAACTATTTTATTAATTAAACCTTGTATAAGATCATTATGTACTCGTAATGTATTGTTTTTTTTTCAAGTTCACTTCTCTTTCTCATTAAAATAAAAAAGGTTCATAAAAGATCTTTATTAGCCGTTGTATCAGCGTGCCGCACAGTGTCATGAAGATATCTACCTTCTTGCGTCGGTTTCTCCTATAGATTTGCTGTTCAAGAGCGTACAAATAGATTTCCTGGCAAAGATAAGGCTGAAGCGAGGACCGTTGTAAGGTATAGCGGGAGTGAACGTTGGAGGACGGGCGAGAAATCTATCTGGACCAAAGTCTATTTAATGAGCTTGTTGGGTGGTGCAATAGAACACATGGAGAAAAGCACTATTATACTACTCAGATGTTTACTGACAACGGTACTTTTGAGACGTACTTGTGAAGGATTGACAGAAGAGTGGTCGGTATGCATGTTTTATGATTTTGAAGACTCGCCCGAACACATCTTGTTTCATTGCCTAAACTCGTAGGAATATAGGAGTAGAGCAAGGTTGATGGGGCTTTCCCCAGACAATATGGTAGCTCAAATGCTGATTTCCCCAGATAGTTGGAATGCTGTTAGCGAGTACTGTACGATTGTGCTTCGTAGTAAGAATGAGGAGTTAAGACGTCGAAGGTACTAAGTATTATAATATTGGGTCAAAATAAAAAAACACAGGTGAAAAAACCCGAACCGGTGGAGGTTACCCTGGGTATCCTCCATTTGAGTGGGTATAGGGTAAAATTAAGACCGAGACCGGCCGTTGAGAGCGGCAGCTGGGAGCGGTATTACCAGGCTCAGCCTTCCCATCCTTCGGGGGTTAAAAGCATGACATAAGTTAAGATCCAGACCCGGTAGGTCGACCTGCTCTACCGGCAGGCGGCGAGGCCCAAAGGACACTCCCCTGTGTTGAGCAATATTTAGCTTTAGGTCCGACTCAGAGGAGTAGGGGGAAAAGTTCACATCTCTTTATTTCGAACAGATTTTTGTACAAATTTTTTTTCTGAAATTTAAAAAGGAGACTGACATTATTTATAGCTTAAATGTTATTTTTATTGTATTGAAATTATACTTTGAACTCATTCAAACAAAAGAAATATATATATATATTCTAAAGATCAAAACGGTAAATTATCAAAAAAAAAAAAAATCAAATCACTTTTTTTTTATATTTATATTATGAAGAGATATAACAAGAAACGTATGGTAACATTTTATTTAAATAAATAAACACCATGTATAATATGGTATTTATTCTACCTTACGAAAAAAAGGACTGATAACTTATAAATTTATTTCGGTAAGGAGTTATTTACAGTATATTTTTATGGTATTTTTTTAAAAGAAATTATTTTTAAGACTTTTTTAGATATGTTATTTTATAGTGATTTACTGTCATCATCTGCTGTCAAACGAGCACCTGATCCATGACTTATGATGTACAATGTCACTGAATGAGACGTTTAGTTACGAAAAAAAATCATCTTTATTGTACAGAGCAGTAAACCTATAATAAACGAGTGAGAAATATGAAAAAAAAAAATTGTCTGTAATATTATTATTACACATATTACAAATTGTAGGTTTATTTTATTTTTTTGTAAACTGAATTTTCTTGATAAAGAAATGATATACTTAATTCAATCATTAAGAAGAGAAATATCTGTACAATAGTATTCTAAAATCGGAGTTATTTTTTAAGTTATGTCATCTACTCAAAGTATCATCTGTATTAAATTAAATCGTTATGATAAAAATATTCTGTTAATTTACTTGTCCGTTAGGTAATTTTTAGGTCGGAATCCTTTCTGATTACCCGTTGTGGTGGTTGCCCTGTGATGCTGTAAGTCGTACGTTAAAATATAAAAAAAATTTTATTTGCTTAAAAATTCAGTTTTGTTTATTTGTTCATTTCATAAAATTACCGGCACTAACATTTTAATTTATAAAATTGTATTGTATTAAAAAAAAGTGTATAAAAATAATGCATAATGATGATTGCAAAAAGAAAGTTATGAATAAACAATAAATTTATACATGGGGTTCACAAAAATTTAAATAATCAGCACAAAATAGTTACTATTTAACAGTTATGGAATTAGGCACTTCAAAGGGAATATCCCAGAACTGAAATTATCATCACTTTATATATAGAAAAAAATCTGTAGATATGCCACAGCTTGAAAATATTGCAAGAGAATATTGGCTCTTAATTTCTAATCATAATAGAGTTTTGCCCACACCATGTTTCTCTATGGTATTCCGGTTTGGCACAGGGTGCTGTAGGACGGGTGGAATCGGCACTTGCTAAAAGGGGTACAACGCCGTATTGGACTGTGAGTAGTGGCCGCGTAAAATTTTGTGTCAATCGATGGAGTGATGGTGGTCGCTGGTATCGTGCCCCTGCAACAGTGTGCTGGCCACAGGTATAGGATATATGATGGAGAGGAACGTCACAACTCATTCAATACGATAGTTGATGAATGACAAGCTGGCTGGGACGCCTCTTATAAAGGCCGGTGGATCCATCTAATCATTTCATGAATCTTGCTGTGGTACGGGAGGAAATTTGGTGAGCTGAGCGGTTGGCTCACACAGATTCTGATCTGCCACGGTGCATTTAGGACTTCCCTGTACGGAAGGCGAAGGGCCGATGATGATGGGTTCCCATACTGTGGTGAGGCAGACACCCAAGAACATGTGATATTTGAGTGTGGTAGGCGGGTCAGTGAACGGCTAGGCATGCGAATTTTTGGTGGGTACGCTGAGCACGGGGAACATCGTCAAAAAGATGAAGGAGAGCGAGCATCGGTTCTATTATCTCACGGGTATCGCTGGGGTGATAAAACAGAAGGTCTGGGGAGCAAAAATATGAAAAACAGCCCTCGTCCAGGCTTGCTCTCGAGTAGGCACGACGAGGAAACAGAGGATTCCTGACCACCACGTTGAGAAGATCGAGTACGGTGGGAGTGCCCTGAGGTCAACCGTGGGTTAGAGACACTATAGGACTGGGGTTCCGGCTACTGGGGTGGGGCGGCCAGGAATAGTATAGCCGTGCCTAGCACTGCTTCATCCCGGTGGTTAGAGGCGATGGCACCTCTCAGGTCTGCGTTAATACTTAAATGCGAGTCCTGTTCTAGGAGGTAGGGGAAAAAGTAATTCAGTTTTATTGGATTAATTTTTTTTTTTTTTATAAATTTTGTCACGCTATTTTAGCTAAAAAAGAAACCAAATACAAGAAGGAACAAAATAGAAGAATCTATTTCCAATCGATTTTGAAAAAGAACATTTTTTCAACATTTAGATATTTCTTAAATAACTATCCTTTTGAACAATACAGAAACTGACTCGTTTCATACTTTCCTTAAAAAACTATTTCAACTTTGTAGAAGCTAAATAACAAAAATTCCTTTTAAATATTTCATTTTTAGATTTGGGTAAAGGATAACTACATGCTGACCTAAAATTTGGTCTTTTTAAATTGAATTTATCATAATTTTCATCTCCGCTTCTAATAAAAAAGAAAAAGTTATAAAGAATTTATAAATAAATATCTAAAAATAAGAATGTAAATGTAATGTCTAAATATACTAAGCCCATCAGGTTGGTGTAATGGTTAACTTGTCCCAAAATCAGTTGTTTAACTATTGGACCAATTCCTTTTTTTACTCCATTGTACGAAGTAAAAGAAGTATTGTGATCGCGAAAAATTTCGGTTTTCAGATTTCAACGAAAATATCAATTTTTGCTAGTTTCGGCGTGACATCTGTACGTACGTATGTATCTAGCATAACTAAAAAACGATTAGCCGTAGGATGTTGAAATTTTGGATCTAAAATTATTATAACATCTAAGGTTGTGCACCTTGCCTTTTGATTGAAATCGACTGAACCAAAAGTGTCCAAAAAAACTCCAAAATCCAAATAATTTGGATTTTAGACTTTTTCTTAATTACAATAATAAGCTTTCATTGAGAGCTTTTCGATATATCATAAGTGGTACTTATTTTCATTAGTTCCAGAGTTATAAAATATAATAAATCGTTAAAAAAAAAAATTCGTAAAATTATTTGTAAAATAAAAGTTTTTGTACTATTCATTTCAAAAAAATATGTTTATATAATAGGCGTACAAGGAAGTCATGTGATGTCCACATCAGATTTTTTTTATGTGATATTTTAAATTCCTATATTATTCTACTAAAATGAAGAAGCTAAACTGTGTTGCAAATGTAAAAAAAATTCAGATTGTTGTCTTTGGTGGAAGCTGAAAAAATTTACCTAAAAAGGAAAACATAAATTTCGGAAAATTAAAATTTTTTTTTCGGTCTTTTATTTAAATTAAATTTAAATTTTTGTTTTTCAATAGTAAAGGGTACAATGAATCAAAAAAAAAAAATTGAAGTGTAGGGGTGTTTTTTACAAATTTAGGTTTTAGTGACTGGCTTCCATGGCGCGAGTGGTATTGTCTCGGCTTTTCATCCGGAGGTCCCGGGTTCGAATCCCGGTTAGTTATAGTCATTTTTCACACACGCTACAATTCATTCATCTCATTCTCTGATTATATACCTTAACAGTGGTTCCGGAGGTCAAAAAAAAAAAATTACGGTTTAGGACCTAACTAGTTTAAACCAAAAAAATAAATGTACGTGTGTGTATCGCACTGTTTTCTGGTGGTTGTATCTCAGGATTGACCGAACTGATTTTCTCCAAATACAGCTCAAATATTTTTATATAAATAGGGGATTGATACTTTTTTCAACATTTTTTTCAAAGTTTTTTCTATACGTTTTTTCAAAATTTGATAACGAGATGAGGATATATTGAGAAAAAACCAATTTTGATTTTCTTTGGGTGCATTTAACAGAAAACTTCATTAAGGCAGATTTTTTACTGTAGTACATATATAAATAAACAATCCAAAAAATGGTTTTATTCAAAAATCAATCTCCACCTTTTAACATTTAAATATATTTTTTTGTAATTTTTTCCTCTATCTCGCTTCGGTTTAAATATTTTTATTTGAAAGATTTTATACTTCATATATACTCGTAAAACTCTAAAAAAAATATGTATATTAAAAAAAATTATACATCTAGGTCCTAAAATGAAAAAAAAAACTTTTCTTTTAAATTTTCTTTTTTTTATTTTAACTTTTAAGGTACAGTTAGATATATAGAAAACATTTCTTAAGCAATTTTTTTAAGCTTAACCTATATATGAATATTTGTAGAAAAGTTTCTCTTAAAAAAATTCCTCAACTTCAAAACTATAATTCTGTTTTTCTTATCTCTTTTAATTTTTATTATTAATAATGGGGAAAACCATTTAATACGTTTCTAGATTATAGTTTTTAAATATTTGTAATCTGTTTGCATACATTAATTGATTGCTTAATCTATTACTCATTATTTAATTATAATTAAGAAATTTATTATTAATTAATACTTTTTTATATATATTTTAATTATATTATAATTATTAAGCTTAACTTATTAATTACGTAATTAATTTTACAGTAATCTTTCACACACACACACACACACGGGCAAAGAGAGAGAGAGAGAGAGTGAGAGAGAGAGAGAGAGAGAGAGAGAGAGAGAGAGAGAGAGAGAGAGAGAGAGAGA
>JAAAKQ030283671.1:0-10415 GCA_010016005.3 Zanna intricata | reverse complement strand
TTTTTTAAGTGTTATTCATACATTGAAAACCGATATTTTCTACTAAAAAACCGGTTTTCGAATTTCATAATTTTCTCAAAAAAACCGGTTTTTAAAACCGGTTTTTAAAAACCGACAAACCCTAGTATGTACAGAGGTCATCCCGAAACTAGTCAAAATGGATTCTCAAATGGATGGTCAAATCGGATATTTCTATTGAAATCTGAAAACTGTAATTTTTCGCGATCACAATACTTTATTTACTTCGTACAAGGAAGTAAAAAGATTAATAAAAATTGTATATAACGGCATGCGTATAATTATAAAATAAAGTCACGTGTACATATACTTTCAAATATACAGCACATAAGACTGTAGAGGTTGTATTCTCATCCTCAGTTAAAGCTTTCTTTATTTCTATCTATCAATCTTCATCTCTATTTATCTTTCTATCTATCAATTTTTTCTCAACAATTCAAACATATTACATTATTGTTCGCGTAATTTAAAATAAATATATATCCATTTAATACGTAAGAAAATATATCCAGAGTTAAAAAAAATGCCCATTCGGGATAAAAATGTATAAATATATATATACTCATAATATACGCAACTCGGGAGTTTTCACTTCTGTTTGCCAGGTCCGCGACTGACTACTTTTTTAAATTTGTGTGTGTGTGTGTGTGTGTGTGAAATTTCATACGTTTTGACGAAGCATAAATCTCTGCAAAAGCGCTTATCATGAAAAAAGAGGAAGGAAAAATAATTACTTTATAATTAGGTTTTGTAAAAAATTATACTTTGCTATTATAAAACAATTTGCTAAACTATTTATTAATATTATAAAATCTGTTTAATAAATAATTTTTCAAGTAAATATTAACTATATCAGATTAAAAACAAAATTAAAAAAGCATTTAAATATTACAAAAATACCTTCATTTAATAAGATAGTAATTAATTTTATTCGTATAAAAGTATTCAAGGTCATAAGTGGGGGAAAAAAATCTTACAGAAATTCTGTTGAAATTTAAAAATATATATATAATTTACATGACCTTGTTTAGAGACTAAATATTATTTGATTTATTACATTAAGTAAACATATATATATATATATATATATATATTCGATAATAATGATGATAAAAATAATGATATAAAAATGTCATGCACATATAAATTCTACGTGTACATGGTATATATATTTTAATCGAGGACTAAGCGTGTTTAAATAAAGTTTGCGTTAAAGGAGTAAAGTAGCGATAGGATTCTAAGCACGGCCTCCTTGATCTGATTAATATTCTGTATCTTATAATACACACTGCTGAAACTAGAGTTAATATTTTGAAAAGTAGCGACAAGAATACGGTAAATAAGAGAGAGAAGAAGGGTGTAAATGTGGGGGTGGCGGTTGGTTTAAGGAAAACAAAAACAAACGACTACAAAGACCTGGTCGTAAAAATTAATGCCGGTAAAATAATCACATATAACTATGCTGCGGAGTGAAGGGAAATAATTTTATGAGATTACATTCCCTCTAGTATGATAAAACAACAACCACAAAACACCCACACACTAGTTGCAATCTTTGTACATGACCAACCCTTCAGCAAAACGAACAGACCGACCCTATTCACCACAAGTCCCCCACCTCGCCCAACGAATCAAATAAAAATACCAACACATATATACAGGATTGTAGTATATTTTATGCGCTTTAAAGTATTATTTATTTGTATGCATGTGTATTAAATATTAAAACAAATATTCTAGCAGAGAGTGTAGTTTTGTTATGTGGTGACCGTATGAAAGTTGTGGTTAAAAAAAGGGATTTGATATCTGTGTGTGTGTGTGTGTGTGCGTGTGCGTGCGTACACACCCACTCATACAAAACACAACAATTTTATTCCATCTAAAACAATCCATTCATTCGTAACCATATTTTTTTCCATTTTCTAGCTTTCTCTTACCCCTAACTCATAAAGCGTGTCACTCTTACGTACATGCCTGACTACAAATGTTTCACCATACATATTATTTTTAATTTCCTCCTACGTAATCCTGAATTCTAATTTTAAACATTTTGTCTTGTCAACTTGTTATTCTAAGATTTATATTTTGTAAACAATACAAAATTTCCATCTATGAATCATAACCTGTGAATTTTGTTATAGTGTGATATGTTTATAATTATTAATTTTAATGAAACGCTTAAACAAATTTAAAACAGCAAAATAAAATTGTTTCATCCTTTTGTTTTTATTTTTCATAGATTAATATTTGGTACATATTTTTCAATTTATAAAATTTAAAAATGTTGAATCAAATAATTACTAATTAAATACTAGGAAATAGGTAAGCCTACGATCGCCGCAAAAATGTTACGTGGCATATGTTTCATTACATATGATTTTTTAAAATCTTTTTGCCAATTGTCTAAATAACATTCATGAATTAAACGTACTAATAACAAAAAATAGTTTTAAAATGAAAAGCTTCAAAATCCTGAGCATTTTTAGCTGTTTCTTGTGTTTTGATTTTTAAATTCAGCTATAACACCTAAAAGAATCGTGAATATCGGTGTCCTTTGGCGGTAAGTTTCAATTAACAACATGTCTCAGGGATGGTAGACCTTTTTTTTTTTTTTTGTTTAACCTCCGGAACCACAGTTAAGTATATCTTCAGAGGATGGGATGCATGAATTGTAGCGTGTGTGTAAAATGCCATGCCTGACCGGGATTCTAACCCGGGACTCCAGTCTCAGGGATGGTCGACCTGAGACTGAACAAGACTACGCTTCATTTACATTCATACACATCATCCTCTGAAGTAATACCTTATGGTGGTTCCGGATAAAAAACAGAAAAATCTGGGTGGACGCCACATAGAGTTTCTTGTACGAAAATCCAAAAACAGTACGATTCCAAATTATAATTTTCAATTAATATTAAATAATCAGATGTTTCATCAAATCTATTACTTATACATGTATGCAATAATGCCTATTAAATTACATATACACATTCTTAAAAGGCCATAAAATTTTATTTCACTAATAACTTATTTTGAAAAAATGTTTTCATTTAAAAAAAAAAATGATTTTTTTTATTTTATTTTATTATTGAATTATTTATTGCATTTTTTAAATAACGGGTTAATAATTATTAATAAATAAATAGATTAATTTTAATTAAAAAACAAAGTTAAAAAAAGGAGATGAAGTCTCCCTTAATCGAAAGATTCTGGCCGATGTGCCTTCCCTTGTAACCTCTAAATATTTTATTAATTAAATATTTATTTGGCTATAACTCTGAAAGCTATTAAAATAAGTACCACTAATATATATCATTGAGAAGCTTTCAATGACGCCTTATTACTGCAGTTAAGAGAAACTCCGAAATCCAGATTTTTTGGGATTTTGAACTTTTTTGGATACTTCTGGTTCAGTCGATTGCAATCAAAACGGGAGGTGCACAATTAAATATTGCACCAGTTCTAAATCCAAACTTTCAACATTCTACGGCTAACTGTTATTGAGTTATGCGTGATACGGTGATGCGTGATACGGACGTACACACAGAAGTCACGCCGAAACTAGTCAAAATAGATTCATGGAGGTCAAAATGGATATTTTCGTTGAAATCTGAAAACTGAAATTTTTCGTGGTTACAATACTTCCTTTACTTTGTACAAGGAAGTAAAAGAGAAGGAGCTGTAACTCCAATATTTTTTTTTCACAAAAAAGTTGCGAGTTATTTTTTTCACAAAACTCAAATATAATTTTAGATAAATCGTTCGAACGAATGAATCGTTGAAGAATTATAATCGTACGTGCGCTACATGCAGCCGCCCAGCGCACCACCATTGGTACGCTCTGCGCCAATAGCAGCTAAAATAAGAATGTGACCATACACAACAAACAAATAAACCCAGCATCATCCTTTTTTTTATAGGAAAAATGATAGTATAATACCATACAGAAAATATAAAAAAAATAATTGTAATATATTTTGATTTTTATTAAAAATGTATCTATTGATTCTTGTTTTGTATGCGGCTTTTATGTCAGTCAGTTTGGGGTTCAATTCCTGAAAAGGGTAGGAGTTTCGTCATTTATCATTTTATTCAATTGGTCTCGTTATAATTTAGAAGCACTTTCAAGAATGTAAGAATAAATTTTTATTTCATGATTATTTAATGTAAAATATCATAGTCGGTAAACAAAACAAATTTTTAAAAGACACACATATTTAAAATTTTTAAATACTTGAGATGATAAAAAATATAGAATTAAATCTCAATAATAACGCAAAAATCCCTTTTTTTTCTCCCCTTAAGGTAAATCAACTTACTACTAAAGAGACGTTAAAAAGATTGAATTCTAAGACTACTTTACTATTCTTCTGTAAATTTAATACTCTATTGTAATCTAAAACTTGTTTAAGTATAATAAAAAGTACTTGTACATAAATATTGTTTATTGCGGAATGGGTCCACGTGGTATAGTGCGTCTATTATGTTCGCTACAGAGTATGTTGAGATAACTATTTTAATTATCATACTATAGAGATTTAAACCATTTTTTTTTTATGTCCATAAAATAAATTAATGTAGTTTTTTATTATAATCGATATAAAATATTTTTTAAAGGATAAATTACAAACAAACATAAATTATACGATAAAAATACATTGTTTAAACTTTAAATTAAGTTACCAAAAAAAAAAAAAAATTATTTAAAATAAAAACACGTAAAATAATGTTTTAAGTAAACACGTAAAGATATATTAAATATAAAGAACAACTATAAAACAATTCATAAAACAGAAGATTTATTACAAAGTATTTAAGCATGTATTTATGTGTTCAATGAACAGGACGCAGAAAATCAGGATTTTTTTTTTTTTAGATTTTTTTAATTAATATTATTTAAAAATTCAAAGAAAGAGTAATATTGGATCTGTAAAAAAAATTGTATCTTAAATAAATTGGAGTAAAAATAATTTAAATGGTTTGGTTATTAAAACTGGCAAAGAAAGCAAAATATGGTGCTTTCTCTTAAGCCAATATATTGTGATAATTTATACTTTAATATAATTTATTGTGTTAATAATTTTTTTGAAAGTAGTTCTTTTTGTCCGGTTCGATAAAAGTGGATTATGTTATTTTTTAAGAATAAATGACTATTCTTCTTAGCAAAGATGCACATTCATTAATATAAATCCCAAAATAAATTAATATTTTTAATTTTCTAAATATCAGTTTATACGACTCATATTTTGGGAGAGTAGATAATGATCTGACAGCCCATTCTCGTACAGTAAGTTCGGAAAGACACTGTTCAGTATGCTTTAGAATTATGTGATGCATTCTGCTCTTTCGGCGCACATGTGTATATGTAATCTAATAGACATTTTTACATATGTGTATAAGAAATAGATTTGGTGAAACATCAGATTATTTAATATTAATGGAAAATTATAATTTAGAATCGTATTATTTTTGTATTTTCTAGTTTAATTTCTCTAAAAATGTGTATATGTAATTTAATAGGCGTAGAAAGAAGTCATGTGATGTCCACATCAGATTTTTTTTAAGATTAACACCATTGTAAATCAAACTTAACTATTTAAATATTCACGTAAGCTAATAATTTACATCAATGCAGAAAAATAAAAAAATGAGAAGGTGTATAAATCTTCTAATAAGTTAAGAATGCAAATAGATAATTTATTTAACTACTCTGCACGAGCTGAATGAGAAGTATAAAATTTGTAAATTCAAGGATATGATAAAAGAAAATTCATCTGACAAGCTACAGCTGATTACGAACATGAATGTGAGTTGGCACAACGGCAAGGAATCTAATTACTTGTCTTCCTCTTAAATCTAATGGAGTTACGGGCGCAGACGGATTTCCATTTTTGAGTGGTTTATAAATAAATCTCCGTTTTAAGTTAGTAAATTATCAAACTCGCCGTTTTTGTAAATATTTTTCTTTTTTTATGTTCCAACTGAACTGTCTATATATATCAGTCAAACGATATACGGTAATGTGCCGTATATTATATATTAAACTAATAAAGAAAATACTTCCTCATTTAAATAACCCCAATTAGAACAATTAATGACAATCTTTTTTTGTAATTAAAATTAAATTGTATCATTATTTTTAGTTAAAAATTTAAAGTCATTAATTTTTTTTTTAGTAATAAAATTACTAATTATCGACATTTATTAAAAAAAAAAATATATTGTTAAGGACATCTTCAAAATAGGAAATTTTCCTCTGTCATTTTATGGTTATTATATATTACGAAGTTACTAATAAATGATTAAATAAAAAAAGCTTATTTAAATTAATAAAAATACACTTTTGAAAAAATTTATTTGATTATAATTTTATATTTTATAAATAAACAACGTAAATAATTTGAACTTTTATAGAGCGTGACGTCATTAATGCAAAGGAATGGAATGGGTTGCGTGATGTCGTCACAACCGTCAATTCAAAACGATTTGTTATAAATAACAATATTCTATTACGTAATACTCGAGTATTATGTTTATTTTATCATTATTAAAGTAGAATTATTTTTGCCGTTATATTATTTATATTTTAATTTTATAAGTTTATTACAATTTTTTTTTTTTTTTTTTATTTTAATATTCATTACAAAATAAATTCATTGGAATTTTTTTTATATTTCTATTTTCCTAATGTATACGTAGCAATCTGTTCAATTACTGAACAATAAGATATTTTATATATAAATATGTATTTTTAATTACATATTTCACGTTTTACGAGGTTACCAGATAAATATACGGTTATTATTAATGTAATGAATTACATACAGCAAAATCAATTAGTATATTACTTAACATTACAAAATTTACACATATATAAAAATGTGAATATTAAAGCAAATGTCAAGGCAATATAAATTCATGACAGAATTCAGTTGTCCTATGAATATTTCTTGTAATCTTATGATATATTATCTTATAATGTAATTTTTTTTTCCCCTATTATGAAATTACTTTTTCTCATTTTTTTAGATTATGAATTTATTGTATTTTATTTGATTTGATTTTCATGTAAATTTAATTAATTTTACATTGTGGTTCTATTTATTTTTTCTTCTAAGTCTGTTTTATTTAACTTTCTTTCAATTTAAATTTATGTTTTTTTTTTTTTTGAGGTGAAAACTTTTTTGGCGCGATGTGCTGGACAGCTTTGTGATAGACTTTTGCATGGAGAAGAAAGTAGGTGACTCTTAATCAAAAATCTTCACGAGACGCTAAGCATATATATATATATATAGGAGAGAAAGACATGGAACGGGAATTTATTTATATAATAATTATAGTGTACGTATAATTTATACATGCGTATAATATATATAGAATGAGAGATGGGAGAAAAAACATCGATGATTATCACTGATTCCAGATACACTTCTCTTTCGTTCTTTCTCTCTCTTTCTATATACTTACTCATATGCGCATATACGTTTACATCAATCTACAGTAAAGAAAGAGGTTGATTCCACTTCTCTTTCTTTTTCCCCTCTTTTTTTCTCTTTCTGTATACCAGTACGCATATACGTATACATTAATACACTGTAGAAAGACTGCTGTAATTATCCAGTTGCTTTGTAGATATGGTATTGTATACCTATACGTATTGAAGGGTGTTTTAAGTTGTTTAAATAAGATTAATTTTAAAATAACTGTTTAAATTTAGTGTAAATGTTTTCTAAAATTTATTCAATAAAGAAAATCAATTAAATTTATATTATCAAATTATTTAATTAACCATTACACATATTTATATTGCAAATAGATTACTTAAGTAGTCTATTAAGTCCTTCTAAATAAATAATCACATACCTACATTAGAATTAGCAATATAATCAAATAATTATTAGGCAATGATCAATACTCATTGTTTTAAGTTTTCCCTTCTTTTCGCCAATCCCGCGACTGGCTACTTTTAAAAAAAAAATTTTTTATTATTTTTTTTATCTTCTTACAAAAATCATGTATTTTTATTTAGTTAAATAGTGTATTTTTAATTACTTATTATATTATTTATTCATCTTGTTCTAATGAATCCTGATATGAACTCGCGGGTAGCGCTCAAGGGTTTTTTTCTCCACCGTCATTTCATAACGGTTGAGATATTTCCAATAACAGGACGTAAGTCGATATTATTTTAAACATATGAGGATCACCATTTTACAATTTACATAGACATTTTACACAAGCTATGAAGTTTTAGTTTCAATAGAATTAAAAAAAAAAAAAAAACAACATATTTTTTAGTTCCTGATGATGGAATAATTACGTTCCGAAAGCGCTTGAACGAAATTTATACAAAATAAATTTCGCTTATACGAAATTTATTTTGAAGTCATTAAATTGTTGGTAAGTAGATTTATTTATTTAATTAATCTTGAAAATAGTTATAACTATTTTATAGGTTTTGTTATAACAAAACCTATAAAACATTACTAGATTTTAAGGATATTTGATAAAAGATGGTATTTGATAAAAAAAAAATGATATTTGTAAACAAAACAAAGTTCAATTAATAATACGTATGTAATTGAAGATAATAAAATAAACAATCAAATGTGCAATAGCGTTTTCTTACATACGAATTCGACGATATAATAATGAACTAAAGTTGTATAAAAATAGAAAATACTACTTTCTATTGTACAGAAAATACTTGCTAAAAACCATCATGTAGAAAATCTATAATAATCAATCTGCAGGAAAAATAATTTATTTATAATCAAATCACAATACCTATCGTTTATTAATTTATTCATAATTCACAGTCGCGAGCGCGTTCGGAAATTTATACTATATATGCAGTAGGGATGGTATGCAGTATTACGAGGGTTAAAGACACAAATTACTCTGAATTTAAACGGTTTATTTAATCAATGTGACTTTTTTTTTACTTTTCAGCAAATTACCAAAGCCAAACCAATAACCTTTATACATTGCACTTGTTCTACGGTATTCGAACTACTGGTTATATTATTATGAACTACACCGTTACTTTTAATTTTTCAGCTATAATTTCAACCGTAATCCGTCGGTAATTGAGTCAACTGAAACTTTAATCGACATGTAAAACGATGCTATTGACAGTCTTTAAATACATTTATCTTCTTATAAAAATTTCTGCGTTTCGTACAACTCTGTATTTTTTCGTAATAGGAGATTAAATTTTAACAGGTTTTTTACCTTACCAAAGCGAAAACCGGATCAATGCACGCTGTTCATCTAATTAGTAAACTTCAAGAGGGCTCGCCATTGTAAAATGAGATTTTGATATGCTACAAACAAAACTTCCTCCAAAAGCTAATCAAAAGTCATTACAGGGTTACCAACTTATTTTACATCATGGCATCCTGACAGAGATGAAACAGATAACTGTGTTATGTTATCAAATTTAGAGGGTCTAAAAGACGACCTCCAGTACAGCCCATCAGCTCTAGGAGCGGAGGGGTTGGTGTCGCGATCGGGATCGTCATTAGGTCGGTATCTTTCCCTACGGGGGTCAGGATGTTCTCAAAGTATCATAATCTCTGTTAACTGTTTTAGCTCCACAGCTATTTGTGTATTTAATTATTGAATGATCTTTGTATGTTTAACATAGCATTTATAGATTACAGATTCAGTAATTTTTTTTTCTTTTTGGAGAGCGAAAAACGCTTTCGCCTTATCATCGCCCGGAATATAAAAGTTTTATAAATAGAAAAAGGAAAATTACAAATATTCAAAAAATTTAAATAAAAACATATAACTAATATTACAGCTAAATCTTTCTTAATATACATTTTAAAAATAATATCACAGTCATACAATAGATATAAAATAAGCGTAAATTAAAAAAAATATATATATACTGGTATATAATTAAACTAAAATTAAAAGGAATTTAGTAAAGTCTGAGGGGAGTGTAAAGGGCTCTTTCTCGGATAAATTAAAAATCATAACTAACATAAACACTATAACTAAAATACAAAAGATGAAATAAAACTTAACACGAATAACGCTAAAGAAAACATATAGCTAATATCACAGTCGAAAATTAATCAGTACGATAAAATTATTTAAAAAAGACACACAAATAAAACCAAAAACGGAAATAAACATTTATAGAATTTAACAAACTCCGAGAGGGTTGTAAAGAGCCCCACTTTGGATAACAGAATAAAAATCAACACAAAAACATAAAAATTAAAGAAAAAAAACTGCTACATTAAAAATGATTCAAATACAAAAATAAAAATAATACGTAAAAATATTACATTTTTTGTATAATTGTTCTTTCTGGTTAACAGCCCTTAAGCTGGTTGACAGTAGCTCTCCACTCTTCTCTCTTATCAGCTTTTCTCTTTAAT
>JAAAKQ030283649.1:0-10415 GCA_010016005.3 Zanna intricata | reverse complement strand
AACCTTAGAACGCTCGACTTCGAAATCAGCTGATTTGCGATGTCGCGTTAACCACTAGACCAACCCGGTGGGTTAAAAATATAGAATTACAATTAAATAACTTAACTTACAAGACCAAAATTTAAATACTACAAGTAATATACTAACGAAACAAAAATCTTACATTAGATTATAAGCAAACAAAAGCAAATGACTATGCTAAACATATTAGTATAAATTGGAAAACAAGATTATCCTCCAAAATCATCTAAAATTTTAATTTCAAATCAAAACCTAGGTGATTATTTCGAACTTTAAACACACCCCATCAGTAGACAATGCGCAGAGTATATAAAAAGTACTACCAACATATTCTCCATGGATCGTAGAGATGTGGAATTTTTAAAAATAAAGAATTAAAAATGGATTTTCACTTTTTCTAAATTCTGATTAAATTGGAAAAATGTAGGTACCGTTTAGCGTACAATAAACAGAAAAACATTACATAACCTGATTCTTATATATAATTAAATAATCAAAACTACGTCAAAAAAAACAAAACCGCCTAACGTTTATTATTAACATTTCTTCATTATTTTAAGACAACAATGTGTACGTCAATAAAAACTTTATTGGAATATTGTTTAATATTTCAATTAATTTTACAGATAGTGTTGGTTACTAACCTAATTTTTGAAAGATTTATATTTATTGTACTAAAAACAGCTATTTTTAATTTTTACAAACTCATAACATTTTTCTGTTAAGTTTTGTTCTATTTCTTTTTAAAAATGAAAGTTTATTATTTTTAAAAATGTTTTATTAGACTTTATTACAACAATTCTTTTATAATTAAATTCTCTGATAGGTTTTATAATAAAATTTGCATTTACTAATCATTTAACAAATTTATTGCACTTCAAACCTAAAAATAACGTGTTTTCATCCCAGAACTTTTCTGTTTTAAGTTGGATATCACAAAAAACTATGGAAGATAGTTTTTGGAACTATCATGGAACATGAGAAACTATCAAGTTTACCCCTTTTATAACTTCTTAAAAATTTCAGTATCAACTCATTTCGAGGCGAAACTGAAATTTGGGGGAAAATTTTCATTAGCCGTAATTCGATAACATAGCTTGTCGGATTTATGTACTGTATATATGAATATTTTTTCTTATTTCAAGCTCTAGAATTAGTTTTCAAATTATTTCCCTTTCCTCTTAAATCACTCTCTATCAAAAATTTTTTTTTATTAATTATTTTTAATAGTTTAAAAAATTATTTGTAACACTTTAAACGAACCTCTAAATGTGGAATTTCTGCCCATAATAAGAACCTATCCGGACAACCATACGGGTGAAAGTTACCTATCGCCTGTATTTGTTTGACTACTTCAAACAAGTGCAAATGAACGCAACACGTAACACTCGAAAGTTAGCTGAGTATATTTTATAGAAAAAAGTCTTTTTTTTATATAAAAGATGTAAGAAACATGTTTTCTTAAAAAAGTTTTATTTCGGCCAATTTTTGAGGATATAATTCAAATGAACAGAAAATATAGAAATTTAAATGTATATTCTTTTTTTTCCGCTAATATCGGTAATTTTCAAGATAACCATATTTTCATCCCTCCAGGAGTAAAGTCCCAAATATATTTTAATGACATTTTTTGATGGGGAGGGGTTACAGAATTATGTTATATCCCAAGAATAAATCTTTACTTAGTAAAATTTCTAATTTAATTAGACTATCAAGGAAGGAAACTTTTATTTTATATTTTCTTGTTTGCAAATAAAAAAGTAGGCAGTCCCCCCTCAAAAAAAAACAAATAAATGTATATTAATTCTATATATATATATATATATTTTTTTTTTTTCGTATTTCTACTATTTTCTGTGCTGGGGCTTATTTTTTTAAAAATATTTTAATGAATTCCCTTAGTTACTCTAAAAGTCTTGGAAACTTTTATCGAAGTACAAGCAGTCTGGAACGATAAATACAATATTTTTTTTTACGTACCAAAAAAAAACCATTGCTCTTTAATATAGAATAATTACTAACATAGGCTAATTAAAGAGCATGCGAGTGATAATATTGTATACAGGTAATGTGTGCAGTATAATTTTTAAAATTTATTTAAACACACACACACACACACACACACACACACACACACACACATATATATAGAGCCTATGACACTCCCGGAGTAACGTAAGGATTCGAATGCGGGGTCATACATCTAAAACGGTTCAGTCGTTGAGCTGCTATGGTGGAATAAACTTACATACATACATACACCCTAAATACATTACACTCCTTTTTGGGCATTCGTATAAAAACTACCAATAAAACGAGAAATTTTCCTTATATTATGGGTGAAAGTAATTTATCTGCATCCATTTTGGTGTCACTGACATTAAAGCTGGTGTCAAAGTTTGTGTAGTATAACTATACAACCATAGGGTATTTTTTTAATTAAAAATGCTTATCGAAGTTTTAAAACATTTTAAATAGATGACTCAGTAAACACAAATATATTTATGTAACAACATAAAAATACATCAGATTTTAAAATTTATACGTTTTAACTACTAAAAAATTAAACCTCAGTCTAGATTAATAATCATCTGTCAGGGATCATTTCACTCGCTCTTCCCGTATAGCCACGGGGCTTCTGGATCCCTGCTGTGTTCGTTATCCTCATGGCTGTGAGAATACTACTGATAAATAACAATTTAAGCCTGAAAAGCTCTCTTTCCACTAATGTTTCCCTCGTTCTAGACAAAAAAGCTCTGATATCCTCCTCACACATATCCAAGGAGGCTAGGACCTTGATCTATGGCTTAAAATCTTTCCAGTGATAACAAGACTAAATCTTGAAAATTTAAAAGCAATCGGTCGGTTGGTTCTCTGTCATGCTCTGATACCACCATTATACCCTCCTCCCCAAAGGAGTTAAGGTTTCAATCTATGGTTTAAAACCTTCAGTGGGATAACATGAATATTTCCTGAAAATATTAAAGCAATCGGTCAGTTGTTTCTTGCGTGATACTCTGATACCCATCCAGTCGATTATTTTGAAAACTATAAAGTTTGGTGCAGGGCCAGTTGGTGTCATCACGTCATTTTCGATCCTCTATTAGAATGTCACATTTGTTTTGCTTGATTTCGTGTAAGCCTTTTGCGCACGCGCACATACGTGCACACACACACACACACACACACACACACACACACACTCAATTTTTGTAATAGTATAGATTTTTTATTTTGATTATCAAATAAGTATCTACATTGTTTGATAAAATTCTCAACTTCTTTTTATTCAGAATGATTGGAAAAATCCCAGTGTATATTGGCATACATATTATTCGTAAGTATATCCTGCATCTACAGTAACTTGATTTAAATATTCTAATTTTTTTTCTTTTACTATTTTTGCCCTTTATTCATTATTCTGTAACCAAATTAATTCTACTGATAAAATCAATATATTTCTTTTATTTATTTAAGAGATTCTGTCATTCAAGTTCTTAAACACTTTTTGTCTTCCTAGCTTTTGAGTTGTTCAACTTTGTAATTGCCGTAAACATATTCACCAAATAATTGTTAAAAGTTTCCTTTCAAATTCCTAAATTGTTTGGTACTAGCTTATTTTTTTAGCGTAAAAGTTTTGAAATTTACAGTTTATTGATCTCCTTACTTCGTTTATTATTAATAATTTTACTATTTCAACAAATATAAAATGAATCTTTTGGTATATGTTCTCTTATTTTAGTATTAACTTTACAGTCTCATTTTATAATTCATTCAGTTTTTTTTCCAATTCACTTTAATTAAACGTGTCTGTTTTATTCCTTTGTTGTCTTTTATTTATAAAATTTAAGAGTATAAGGATGAAATAAATTCATTATTTACTTTATTGCAACATATTTAATTATCTTGTATGTTTATTACAACAATCTGATCTTGTACAAATCATAAATAACTATTTTCTAGATTATTCACACTGATTTAGTTTGACATTTTTAACATTCTACGATTATTCTCGTATTCCATTATAAATTACAATTTTTTTTTTTTGCGAACATCAGTGTATATTTAGAGGAAAAAATTCCATCACCAATGCGAAAATTTTGCAGCAAAAAAGAATTTTGAGTTAGAAAATTTGAAAAGTATTCAGATGAATATATTACTTTTCTCTTCCGTGATTCATTGGTAGATAAATAGTAGACAGTAAAAAGGTAAAATGTTGAGTTTTTCTCGTTTTCTTCTAATCATAACTTCGCTATTTTTTGAGCTGCTGTACACAGAAATACCCCTGTTACTAATGTAGTCGCTTTCACAAATTGTATCAAAAATTGAGAAGCTTTTTATATATTTATTTATTTATCTTTCTTTTTTTTTCATTTACTCCATCCCTCAATGAGCAAGCATCTTTAATTCATTAAATTAAGGTTTAAATTTTTGTCCCGTGTAGCTTCTTTCTGAAACTGAATAATTTCTTCATTCCAAAATATTTACCGTTGGCAAAAAAAGAGTTCATTTTGTTTGCAGTCTAGAATATTATGTCAACAAAACTGTTTAACATTCCAAAAGCTAATACTAAAAAATCATCCTCTCGATTAAAAAAATGAATTCTCCATAAATAAAGATAAAACAAAACTGTTTACAATTCAGTCGAATAAAAATTAATTCATGATACCACATAATTTTGGAATTGTGTGAGGGTTTATTTTAGAGAATTTTGAGTCTTTCTGGAATTTTTTTTAAAAGCAATTTCTTTCAAGGTATATATGAGTTGATGAACAGCTCAAATACTGAAATTTTTTTTTTTTATAAAAATATAGAATCATACGAAAAATTGTTATACTCATTAGTGGAAGCTTAGCTCATCTAAGGAGTTGTCATTGTCACTTTCTCACAATTTATCGCTTTTTAATAATTTAATTTCTTCCGGAAGGTAATTCATCTAATCAAATCTTGTGGTTTTGACAAGTTTTGCCGATTCCATCGTAAAACAGTTAAAAGTTATCCATCGTAAGGACTTAGAGATAACTTTCTTGGTATTTATGAAGTTATATAGTGCGGTTAGTTCTATTCATGGATTTCTTTTGGAACAATATTTTCTATTTAAACAAATATTACCGAATCCCTAATAAAAGTAAAACTCTTAAATTCTAATCATGAAAAAAGAATTGATTTAAAGTAATTATTTTTGCAGATTCTAATTTAGCTATTGGGAGATAGTAACAAAATGTAACTATAATATTAAATTTAATAATAATGGAAAATGGACGAATTGTGGTGGACAAGTAATGATTTACTACAACAACCTGATGTAAATTCAGAACAAGTGTTAAATACATTATTCCAAACAGAATCAGATTATTCGAATAATAATAATAATCTCGGTAATAACAATATGGTTGTATCATTTACAAGAAGAAACTTTGATAGCGGTGGGACTGTTCGTGTGACACGCGAGTGTTCGGAAGAAAGTGGTTATCATTCGGATGTGTTGGCAGATTTATTTAGTGAATTTCGTATGGATAATTTAACTAGTGATAATAATGTTAATCAAATAGCTTTAGAACAACAAATAACAAACGATTTAAACTCTGATAATACATTAAACGATGAAAATAGTTCGACATCTTTTTGTGTTTTGGAAACTGCAAGTTGTTTAACAATAAATAATAATACACAAGAAAATTCCGAACAATCACTTGATTCTGTTAATTCCTTACCAACTGTATTAAATAAAAATATAAATGATAAAAAAAGATCAAATAATACTGCATCTTCTAATGAAAATTTTCATGAAGAAGAAGGAGACGAAGATGTCGAGGAAGAAGATGAAGAAGTTGTAGAAATACAAGATGATGAAGAAGAAAATGAAAAAGTCTTCGTTCCGTCAGGTAAGTAAAAATAAAAATTTTTTTTTTAAAAATTAGTATGCATATGTACGAGTATAACCTTTTAAATTATCCACGATACTTTTTTTTTTTGTTACCTCCGGAACCACACCACCGTTAAGGATCTTCAGATGAGATGAATGAATTGTATCGTGTGTGAAAAATGCCATGCCTGCCCGGGATTCGAACCCGGGACCTCCGGATGAAAGGCCAAGACGCCTACCACTCAACCATGGAAGCCGAAAATTTCCACGATACTGCTGAAATATCCCATCATGTGCATTTGCGCTAATCCCTTCTTCAGTAATAAGAATTTAAAATTATTTTTACCTATGCAACGTTATTTATGAATGTAATATTTCCTTATTAAAAAAACATTTCTCTTTTGGTTTTAGTACAGGGATCCGGCAGCTGATTTTTGCAGATTTTTTTTTTTTTTTTTAATGAAAGTCGATTTAATTAAATGATTTAATACATTACTACCGAGTTGCCTAGTAAAAATTAGCCGTAATTATCTTTAATTAAAAAATATATCGTAATTAACTTATTTTAACGAATTGCAACCATATTATTTTTTTTTTTTTTTTTAGTTGAATTAAACGTCATTTGAAGGAAACTGATGTGAAGAATGTAAAAAAAAATGGTTGCCAGCTCTCAGTTATCCGCAATCTCTAAGTTGCCAGATTGTTAATTATTAACGCTCACTGTTTTTCAAAAAAATTATATACTAAATTTAAGCTTAGCTTTTTCTGTACCCGATAACACATGGTTGCCTGTAAAAAAAAAAATGGCCGCAAGTAGTGGTTGCTATTATTTGAACTAATTATTTTCAGTCTGGATGAGTATGAACGAGACAGAAGGAATGCGCGTACTGCTTCATGTTGTAAACAAGAAAGCCGCGCGACTCTTAAACATAGGGTATGTTTATTTTGTTTTTCGATTAAAGACGTTGACAATCAATTTTAGTTCAAATATGTCAACCACTATTTGCGCCCATTTTTTTTTTTTTTACAGACAACCATGTGTTATCATGTTCAGAGAAAATTAAAAATCAATCTAGTATATCATTTTTTTGAAAAACACAATGAGCGTAAATGATTAACAATAACATATCTATTTACACCTGGCAACTTGAAGGTTGCGGCTGATTGAGAGCTGGAACCATTTTTTTTTTTTTTACATTCTTCACATCATTTTCTTTGAAATGACGTTTAATTCACTTAAAAAAAATATAGCTGCAATTTTTTAAAATAAGTAAATTACAATATATTTAATTAAAGGTAATTATAGCTAATTTTTTGCTAGGCAACCCGGCAATAATGTATTAAATTATCATTAATCGTTCATTTAAATCGAGTTTCATTAAAAAACATATATCTGCAGAAATCAGCTGCTGGATCTTAGACTATTTATGTATCTAATAAAAAATTAAAAAATTTCAGTAGTCTAATAAAGTGTTGTAGAAAATTATAAAAACTTTGATAAGTAGAACTATTTCGGGCTATTTGAAAAATAAATTATTTATTAAAAAATTTAATTCTTTATCGCTGTGATAAAGATTCCTGTTCTAATAACCCCAACAGCAATTTAGAAAATATTTAGGTTAAAATAATTCAAATTATAAAAAATCCACAGGATTAAATTTTTTGAAGCGTGTGAGGTTTTTTTATTTATAAACAAACAAAAATATGTACATATTTTATTTCAAGAAAATATATTATTTTCATGAAATCAAACTTTCTCTTTCAGATATAGCAGCCTCACAATTCCTTCTTACCATCTGCTTAAAAACTTAATATAATTCAATACTCGATTATTCTGAATTTAAAACACCATGCGACCTAATTTGTTCGTGAAAAACAAATTATAATATTTGCTAACACAACTCAGATTTTACCCTTCAGTTTTGCATTTTTTGATAAAGGTATCTCGAAATATTAAGAAATTTAAAAATCCAAGGTTAGGGACTAGTTTTTGGCCACTTCTTTCCATCCTTGTATTGTACACTTGTACAATCCTTGTACAATGTGTGTACAATACAAGGATTGTATCTGTTGTAAAATCCTTGTATTGTACACACATTGATGTGGTTCAATTCGATTCCTGCTCATTTTTTTCTTTTACATTTAAAATGGTATTTCGTAAGATTGGTACAATTATTGAAATATATAATAATAAATAAAAATTTATAATAAGCAACTATTTTTGCAACTTATCGACTAAAATTCTTTTATTCTTCCCCCTAATAGTCACGTTTTCAGATTAAAAATAATTTTTGAACCTTATCAGTTTAAAACGCAACCCACCGGGTTCGTCTAGTGGTAACCTCGTCATCGTAAATCATTAGATTTCCAAATCCGGAGTTCTCAGGTTCAAATCCTAATAAAGATAGTTGCTTTTATGAAGTTGAGTACTGAATCGCGGATACCGGTGTTCTTTGGTAGTTGGATTTCAATTAACCACATGTCTCAGGAATGGTCGGCCTGAGTTTTTTCAAGGCTACACATTTACCGGGACAGTTACATTACCCTAATAATTCGCTAATGACTTTAATTGTTGATGTAAATAAATTGAAAATGTTGTAATGTTAAAATGTATTATTTGTTCAAGTATAATTAGAATTTGAAGTATTTCCAACTGCATTTTATGTTGGATTAGAATAGCACATTTTCTTGGTTAGGTAATTAATTTTTGAGATGTTTTATAACACTTTACCTGTTAAATTTATCAATTTTAAAATTTATTTCTTTTTCCTTAAATAAACGGTCAGAAAGGATAAAAATATATATATTTTTTTAACTTTAAGAACATTAAGGGTTAAATTCAAATGGAAGTTCAAGTTTGTACAACGTTCTTCAAATCTTAATTTTTTGATAGCTCTTATTCTTTGGTATTTCTTGAAAAAAAAGTGTTAGCCAAAAATGTTTACTCCTTCTAAAACATTACAACTTTGTTTATTTAGAATCTTATATATATAAACCTGCTCGGCTCATTCACTTAATCACTCACTGATTGATATTAATTCTAACCCGTAACGAAACCTAGGAAGTTCCTCGCCGAGGGGTATGAAATCAAAAAATTTCAGCCCAACTACAAGCAGATCTACCTGTCTTTTTTTCGATTGTGAGGGCATAGTGCGATCAGAGTTCGTTCCAACAGTAGTGTTGGAACAACAGTAAACTCCGAATTTTACAAGGGGGTACTGGAACGTTTGCGAAACGATATGCGAAAAAAGAGACCCAAAAAAAGGGCCAACTGCTTTCTTCTTCATCATGACAACGCCCCGTGCTACAAGTCGCTTTTGATTCGCGACTTTTTGGCCCCTAATAGTCTTCCTGTCTGTCCACATCCGCCTTACTCACCAGATTTAGCACCATACGACTTCTGGCTCTTCCCGAAAATAAAAAATGTGCTAAAAGGGAAACGTTTTGACACCATTCCTGACATTGAGAAGGCCACGACAGAGCAGCTGAAAGCCATTCCAAAAGAAGCCTTCCAGAAATGTGAAATGAAATGTGGATTCAACGTTGGGATAAGTGTATTGCTAGCCAAGGATAGTACTTTGAAGGAGATTACTTCATATTTAAGGTAACTTTTTTACTTTGTTTTTTATAACATAATTCACCGTATTTTTTTATCACACCTCGTACAAGTAGTTTTTGTTAGTACAAACAACTTACTTATGTAACTTAACTTACATATGAATATTTATAGAAAAGTTTTTCTTAAAATTTATTCCTCACTTCTAAACAGATATATATTTTCCTGTTTTTTTTAACTTCCGAAACCCACCGTTAGGTATTACATCAGAGGATGAGATGAATGATTTGTAGCGTGTGTGAAAATGCCATGCCTGACCGGGATTCGAACCCGGGACCTCCGGATGAAAGACCGAGACGCTACCACTCGCGCCTGGGACCGGCAATCAATTTTTATTATTAATTGTTGGGAAAGTCACGTAATATTTTGCCAATTTTTATTATATGAAAAACGTTTGAGTTATCTGTAACTATATTATGATTAAATAATTAAACTCACCTGCAAAAAATTTTGTATATTTGTTCAAGCGCTTTCGGAACTTAACTATTCCATCATCACGAACTCAAAATATGTTGTTTTTTTTTTTTTAACTACAACTTATAAAATGTTTTTAAAATCATTTATTTTTTAAAACAAAAACGTTTTGTGTAAAATGTTATGTTAATTATACAACTGTGGTCGTCATATGTTTAAAATTATGTCGACTTACGTCCTGTTACTGTAAATGTCTCCACCGTTATGGTGGATCATATTTTCAGTTCTTGATGATTGAATAGTTAAGTTCCGAAAGCGTTTAATAAATATATAAAATTGTAGGTAAATGGATTAAAATTATTTAATCATAATATATTCATACCAACGGGTCATGTTTGATAAAATTATTATATAACTTTATTGGATGTAGGATGTAGGAAGTATAACGAAATGAAACGACTGGCACTGGATAGGGAATCTTGGAGAGCTGCATCAAAC